>JAODAL010046720.1:0-30633 GCA_025379985.1 Phyllomedusa bahiana
GGGGGGCCAAACTCCTTCCATGTCTCTCTTCTGAAGCCCGTCATCCTAAATCGTTTTTCTCGGAAAGTTGCTCCTCCCACTCCTGAGGCTGACGCCACCAATGTCTTTACTGTAAAGGAGATTCTGGATATGAAAACAGTCAGAGGGAAGCGTCTTTTCCTCATTGACTGGAAGGGGTTCGGGCCCTAAGAAAGGTCCTGGGAACCAGAAGACAATATTCTGGACCATAATGTTATCCGGAGATTCCTTGAGGCCAGAAAGAGGGGGAGGCCAAAGGGGGGGGGGTGCTGTCATGGAGGCCTCATCCACAGGCGCATCCGTGCCCCACTGCCGAGCGGCGCCGCGGGCCGCTCATTACCCTGCCTATTCCCCTGTACACTTACCCGGCCACGCTCCTGCTGCAGTCTCTGTCCCGCGGCACGCGCGGCCCCGCTCCCTAGGGTGCCCGCGGGCCGGCAGTGTTAAATTTAAAGGGCCAGCGCACCGGTAATTTGCTATTGCCGGTCGCTGCCCCTATTTAAGCCTGCCTCTTCCTGGTTACCCTGCCGGATCTTTAGTGCCATTTAGCCTATTGAGAAAGCGTTCCTGAAGTCTTGTTTTGATTACCATGTACCGTACCTTTTGCCTACGTCCCTAGACCATGAATCTTGCCGCCTGCCGTGACCTCCTTGCTTGTCCTCGACCACGAACTTTGCTGCCTGTCCTGACCTTCCTGCCTGTCCCCGACTATGAGCCTGCCTTACGATTTTGTACCATGCTACACCTCGGCTGCCTCCGCAAGCAAGTCTTGTCAGTGGAAGCGACATGATAGACTCACTCACTCATGCTTGGAAGCTCTCTTGGTCACGCTTGCCTTCTGGGATCGCCGTCTTTCGTAGGTGGAATGGCACGCTGACACCAGGCACAGAAGAAGCAAACAATACAAACAAAAAACCTCAGGCCGTCTGGCCACTGACTAAACACGTTAGTCCCTCTCTATACATAATCTGGACCTAGCGCCCAGTACCACCAATGCACCTCAGAAGTCACTAAATGGGAAAGGCTTCCCTCAGCCTCTTGGGGGCCCAGTGCTCTCTCTTCAGCTCTTCTGCTCCAACGTCCAGGTAGCAGACAATGCCCCCTGATTACCTGTAGTAAGAGGCCTTTAATAGGTCTCCATAGAGCTACCAAAACCCGACCTGGAATGAGGGGACAGCTACCCACCTGACACTATAGCTGTCCCAAAAGAGCCACTCCATACATTGCTGCCTTTCAGCTATTCTAGCCGCTACTGTAAGTGTCAGTAATATATTATTACTAACACAATATAGGTGGCTTTTCCCCACTGAGACAGGTACTCGGTCGGCTGCCTCTGCTGAGGTCTCCGGCCTTGTTCCAACCTCTAGGTGGTCTGGATCATGCGACCATACCAGTGGTCGCTCTGCCACAATATGTTATATATATGTATGTTGTGAGGCTTTACGGCTTGGGATATGTGTATCACGTGTTTTCAGGCAAAGGACAGTAACGGGATTCTAGGTTGTGTAAAAATATAAGGGACTCTGTATTTTATTAGAGCAAACAGAAAATGCAAGTGCAAGGCATGTAATAAACATAAACAAAACAAACGACCTGAACGTCTGGGCTCTAAATAACATTGACCTACTTACTGACAGTCTCGTAAGTTTTACTGCGGGTCTTTCCAGCATGTCTCCACCCAAGAATTAAAGGTTAGTCAGGGTGTTGTAACACCTTAGTCAGTTTACCTGCTGACTTATATACTCCAGGTAAATCCCAGGAGTGGATCTTGGGGTGTGAGCACCCACCCTGCTCTATTGTCACTCCCAATGAAAAGGCCGACCCAGGAAATGGGTGGATGCCACATGCTAACAAAGTACACATGTAATCGTATTGTCAACAGTCTTAACTGTCGACATCATATTGAATTTGGGCCTTTCTTTCCCCAAGGCTCCTTAACATTGGTGGAAATCGTGTTTGGACATTGAAAGTGGGCATTGCCATGCCTTGGACGGGATGTACACTCCATTGTACAACCTTCCGGATTGTTGCCACCGTTTAAATGTAATACAAGATTGTTCTCTTACCCTTGGGACCTTTGTTTGACATGTGCAGTCGGTATGGCAGGATCGGGTTTTGTATTTAACCCCATGAGTACGTGATCTTGGTATTTGGTTCATCGACGTTAAGTGTGGTTTGCAAATCGTTATGCTGGAGTTGTCATTGGCGATGTGTTTTAAAGTCAAAACTAAAATGACCATTACCAGATCCCCCCGCCGGGGTCCCCGGGGTCACATGAACAGTCCACTTTATAAGGAGTATTTTTCTGGGCAATGGCGGAGGTAACCAGCGAGAATAAATCATCACACATTCTGATGTTAACTTTATTCTGTGAGTCAGTGCATTAAAAAAGAAAACATTGCTTTGTTTTACCATGTTCATCGAAATCATAAATTCTGGATGACGGGCTTTGTTTTTTTGGTGCGAGCACATAGCGGCTGATATACTTGTTGGGTACACATTGTACTGGGACTGGCGGGGTTTTTTTTTATTGCCCCTTGAGGTTGATTTGTTTTCTATCTTTTGTCCGTTGTAAAGTTATATTTTTACTTTGGTTGTGGGATTCGGGAGTATTGGGAGATGAGAGTCTGTTTTGTGGTGGGGGTGGTAGACAACAGCCAAAATTTATGTATTGCAGTGTTTTGTGCACTTGTCGCCGTCCCCTGTGCTATTAAAAACTGGACACATGGTTCGGAATTTCGAATTATGCCTATTGGGTTGGGCTGTTTGGAGTGGGGGTATGGGCGGTTGTTCGCTATGTTGGTTGTTTCTTGTGGGGTTTTGGGGGAGGGAAGAACTGGGTCGGAGTTGAGTTGGTACATGGTTGTACACCATTCAGGGTTATCAGGTTCTAGTGAGAGGGGAAATGGCGAGTAAGTACGCGTCGGGGCCCACTCACACCCAAGAAACAGCCTTGTTGTAAAGCAGGTTTATTTAAACCTGCAATTGGTTTAAATAAACCTACTGGTCTATTGGACTGTGACATGATTTGTCACACCAAAAGGTCTGCTAGCGTCTTATAACCACATAAGGAGTCGGATTAGAAGCCTCATGCTGTTGCACAACAGGTAGAAAGGAAGACAATAAATCTAGTGAAGAGGGAAAAGCAACAGTCAATATGCGGCCGAGGGTTGTGCTTTTCAGCAAGATGTTAATCTGATAAAGGATGGGCTCTACATGTCCGTTTTTCCTGTGAGTGAATCGGTCGAGGGCTATAACAGCTGTGTGGGTCTATGCAATGGTCAGAGAAGGGGTTTTAGTCAGGTGGCGGTGGTGGATGTAGGGTAAGAGCTGATAGAAAGGGGTTTTGTTTATGTCGGTCTCCGTGGGCACAATCGACGCTACCGAGGAGCGATTGTGGTAACGAGACAGAGAGGTAGGAGGCATAAGGACTTAGGGGTATATTTCATTGTGAGGGCCCCAGCGTCGGTAAAGGCGGTCGGTCCATGGTAACATAATCTTGCAGTCTTTATGGCTTGTACATGGGCGACAATTATTTAGGCATTATTATGGTTGGGGCACTATTTTTAAAGCATTATCCCTGATTTGACTTTAATTTCTGCCAGAAAGACATGGGAAGACAGAAGAAGTAGAAACTATCTAGCACTCGTTATTTTCAGGTCCTTATCTAATGTGGCCACTATTCTTTATATCACTGCATCTTACAGCAAGTAACGATGATTATAGGGGACGGCAAGTCAAAAGAGATGCAAGGAGGAAAGCCCAGTAGAACTTGGAAATGTTTGTAAAGGTCCGAGGAATAGGTGTGCACATGGGACACTGGGAAAAATAAGGGTGTCATGTATGGTATTACGCTTTTTACGGTCCAGTATAGACGGAGCCATGTTGGTCATGTTAAGGTTCTTAATGAAGTTATATTTCAATTAGATGGGAATGGATAGGGACACTTCTATCGGCTTCGCTTAGGATTAGGCAGTCTTCCGGTCGTTCCGGCGGGAGGGAGGGGTGAATTCCTGTGACAGGAGGCCAAAGGTTGGGCATCAAAGAATTCATAAATGTGGTCTTTTTCTTTGAATATGGTTGTAAATTGGTATCAGCAAAATTTAAGGGGCAGGTTGCGATGTATTTATAGGGTGTGCGGGGTAGCACGGTTAATGGCGTTTGGATAGGGGATCTAACACTTTGGGTGGAGCAGGTTCGTTGGTCTGAGGGGTGGGGCTAGGTGGTAGGTGAAGTATGAGCTCGTGTCTAGAGGGAGAGTAGTATAGAGGGGTGAATGGCATTTATTCTAGGGTGCGTGCCCAGTTCTTAATGGATAACATTTGTTATGTTGGCGCGACAAGGGCATTGGTCCTTTGGCGTGTTATTTTGGTGGGATTTGAAGATTAGGATGTGTTTTGTTGTTGTGTAACTGCGTGGATTGTTGGAAATATGTTGGGCGGTTTTTTTATAGTTCGTAAGAGTTTATGGGGGTTGTGGGGGGTTTTTGACTTGGTTTCTGTGTGGTTTGAAGTACCTTGTATCGATCGTTTCACGAGGGGCTAGGGGTATCCTTTCTCTGTAATCATGGAGCTCCTCGAGCTCCTTAATCTGAGCAACGGGAGATTCTCGGCTGGGGTATGAATTGACATAATTGAGTTGGTTTTTATTTTACCGAGTCTACAATTAAGATTGTTCGGTTTCCAACTGAAGTTGATCCTTACGAGATACAGAGAAGTTGAGTGTATGATGATTAGGATCTATAGTTTACACTGTAAAGCAGGCTGCAGAACTTGGAAAGTACAGGTTGAAAAACCACCAATCTCCGAGTGGGACGATTGACCCCAACACCATCAGGAATACACATCTTCTTGGGCAAGTGAATTAGCCCCTCCTTTTCGCAACAGATATGGCCTATACAAGCTGCGATATTCACATTGTCAGGTTGTCTGCACAAGATTGTAAGGCCACAGACAGGCTGTATGGTGTGCAGGTCCTGCTGTTAAAAGAGGTTGATTCTCACTTCCACAAGATTTGCTTTCAAACAAACTGGGGAATCTAATCATCTTTAAGTCGTTTTCCAAATTTTATTGCTTTGTAATTTCTCTTTGTTGTTGAGGAGCGATACAAATGATTTTATTCACCTTCTTCCGAGGGATTTTGGTTTCTCTAGTTTCCAAACTGTTCTGCTTGTTAGCCCCTCTGCTGTTTGTCTCTATCCTGTAGATAGAGAGTGGACATCAGTAATTGATGGCAGCCCTGAGACGCCCCGCTGTGTTATCTGATCTAACAAAGTTATACCTATTTACTACTGTATACTTTTGCTCTTGAAGCTTATCTGGACCCCATATCACCAGGGTATAAAGCAGGAGATTGTTATCTTATATAGACTAATTTGCAGAAGTCTGCGATAACTCGGATGTCATATGCTAAATTTACATTACTGCCTTAACCAGGATGTGACAGGTTGTCCTGAATGAAAGCTCCTGCTGACTGAATGGAAACAGTAAAGATGAGGCGGGGAAAAACCACTTCTAAGTATTAGTTGGTGAGTTAGTTAGTGTGCTGCTGACAAAGTTTGCTTTTTCTTTTGAATTTAAGGACACTTACACACTTAACATTTACTTCACTGAATCGCAATCCCATTTGTTTGCAATACTTGGTCATTTGGTTTTGGTTGAATCTTGGGAGTGTCCCGATACTGCATAAGTGCCTTAGTTCACAGATTTTTATTACGCATGACAAAGATAAATAAGTGCCCTAGATCTGTTAATGTCTGAAGTATTTCAGGCTGTTTTTAACTCAAACACATCTTGGGTCCTATTTTTCCTTCTATCGTATAAACCACGGTTTTTTTTTTGTTGGGGGGGGGTACAGGGGGTACTCAGCGGTATTACACTTGGAGTGATTAAGTAATGACAGGTTTTATTATTTTGTATCGCTACAGTGTGACTTTATGGTTGGGGGGGGGCGAATTTAGGGTGAGTGGTGGGGTGGTTAACCTCGGGGGATGTTGTTTTTTTACTTGGTTGTACACTACTTTAAAGTCATTATGCACAGTATAAAATGTCTGATGAGTAACATTCTCTTTAATAAAAGTACAGAAAGAAAAGAAAGTAAAAATACCACCATTTTACCGTGATTTTGGGCATTCATGTCCCATGTCGACTTGTATACAGCGGATGCAAATTATGGGTTTTCACGAAAGTGTGCTATACTATATAATATATATATACTATATATATATATATATATATTTATTATATATAGTATGCAACAAGAATTAAAACAACCTAGCCATGGAGGGATGTACTTGTCATGAGGGAGGTGTGTTATTGGCCGGTCGATTAACAGGGGATCAGTCTTGAAAAGTGGTTGCTCATCGTGAGTGTATCTTATTCAAGTTATTTTTAACTAGTTGCAGTCAACCATACTCCCATTTCTCATTAAATCCTTTTAAACTAATGAATATAATTAGTCTCACTGTGAATTGAGGGGGATCTTTTTGTTTCCTGAGAAAGCTGAAAATTAGTCTACATTGATCGCAACCCTTGAGAATTCATAGATGGGTGGTTGAGTGGGCATGGGTTCCTTTCTCGATAAGTCTGGGGTGATGAGGTTTAACAGTGAAAATATACAATGGATTCTTGAGGGGTATGGGCTTTCACTAGTTACTGGCACGGCATTGTCTGGGGGGAAATATTTATTCCATAAAAGTTGAAATGACTGGGCTATTACCAGAGATATGAAAATTATTCCACCTCTGGACTCAATGACATGAGCACTACACACATCTGGAACAGGGGATTTGGCAATGCGATGCACCACTTGAAGGTATGCTTAGTCTTGGCGGTAGCGGATGTAATCTGATTGTGTAATGGCGATTATCGTGTAGGTGGTGAGGTTTTGTGATGGCAGTTGAATGTCCCCTCCTGGGCCCTTTAACTTACGACACAATTTCTGCACTAAATTATTCTATTTGTAATTTCTCTTTCTAAGAATCACTCCAATTCTGACACGGGTATGGGTTGCTATTAGTAGAGTACCTTGGCTGCCCTGGTTCAATCAGGATAGCATATATATTGGAGATCAAAGAACCTAGTAGTTTCTCGGGGTGGGGGGAATGTATGTTTGGGCTTTTCTGCGAAATTGGGTTACAAAGAGATTGTTTGTGCAGATCCCAGAAATCAAACAGAAAAAAAAGGGAGAATTTGATACGATATGTGTACGACAAGGAATCCAGTATATTGAAAACGGGAGTTGATCGACGATTCAAATAATTAAAAAATTTTATTGTTTGCAGGCCATCTAAATACATCACCTGCAAATCCTAAACTGTTTGCGATTGAAAACAGGGCATCATAGCTGGCATTGCCAATACTACTCGGACATCGCTATGGATTAAACAAGTAGGAACTAAGTCTTGGCTGATGCCTGCTGGAGAAGGAAAGATCTATAATGCTTTTGGCGCTATTTTCTTCCTAATTTCGCTACGGAGTCGCATTCATGGGTACCCTAATAGAGTACTTCCACTGCGAAGTGGGCGAGGTTAGACCCACAGCATAAGAGTTGGGCTTGAATTAGGGCAAGCCACAGTTTTTGCAATCTTCTTCCATCTTCGAAGTAGGCACAGTACCGACGAAAGTCTCCAAGCAGAAATTCTTCACTGAGCTGGCGGGGATAGAGGCCCAAGTCCCAGTTTTGATATACTATCCTGGGACGGCCAACGCCAGCCTTCTGCATTTACCCTGCGTTATGATCCTTTTTTGTTCCTGTGGCATGACCTATCAAATGTTTGACCTAATAAATCAGATAAAAAGGGAGGCCCCCTAAAGGACTTTCAAATCATTAAAGGGTATCGAAATGAATTACGAAAGTATAGAAATCCTGCCCGGAGACGTTGATTTGGGGCTGTGGGGATTGGCAGTAGAGGGCTTGTAAGGCTGTGATAGGAAAAAAAGTGCATGAAATGCCAAAAACACTGTAGGACTACATGTCAAAGACCAATTGAGTCTATATCAAAACATACTCTTCGGCGTCCAGGGCTAAACAAGAAAGGGCAGCAGATTGGTTAAGGTTTTATTCACGTCGGATCCTATCATACACATTGATTGTTCGTTTCTTTCTAGTATTACCCCCCCCCCCCCCCCCCCCCGCCCTTGGCGCTATTTAATACTAATTCCTTAACTGGTCCTTATGAGTCCAACTAGGGCTACCAGAATGCTAATCTATCTGCTAATATCTTGGTAAAGATTTTTAAGTATCGAGTTCAGTGAGGGGCTAGTGGAGATAATTCGACACTTCCATTCGGTCCATGTTAGTGCCTTGGGGAATAAGGGAGTCCCATTATCCGAGTGCAGGAAGAGAGGGTGTAACTAGGGAAGCCCTTTAATATCGAATTACCACAGTGGAATGATATTGTAGGAGCTGGGTGGCCAAAAAAGATTGATAGTATAATTTATTCTGTGAAGCCATCTGGTCCTGTGATTTCCATTTGGGAATTGACCTTAAAGGACGGGCCTATCCAGGTTCATCCTTGGGATTTTTGGTGCAGTAACGGGATTATGTCTTGCTTCTGCTGGATAAGGATGGGCAGACCTCTTCTGTGGTGTTTTTAAGGTGGAATGGTGGGGGTCACCATAGTAGTCTCGAGGGAACACATGAGGAGTTATGCACGCACGCATTTATCTTACCCTAAAGTAGCTTTGCTAACATGAAATGGGTTTTCCTTACCCACGCCTCCCTATTTGTTGGAGTTGTCTAGAATATTCATTGTAGTTTATCCATTACCAATAACAATGCATTAAAGCTCGAGCACCGACAAAAAATCTAGAATCTTTCCTCAGCGTCATCCTTACTATGGGGCGAGTCGCCCAGAGGAAGACTTCCAAGGGGTGGGTAAGCTGTGTGTGTTGGGGGTCAACCGGAGAATTTAAGTGGTATTTTTCTTTATTCTCCCAGTACCCTCATAGCTATATAGCATAACCAGAATACAGCTTTATGGCCTTTCCATAATGGTCCAAGGGGCGAGGATACTGAAGCCTTCCATTTTAGGCCCAAATAAGACTTATGTAATGCGGCTGCTACATATCTCCCTCCACCGTTTGAGTGTTTTTTAGTTTTAGTATACTCTAAGACGCAATGGAGCTATGGGACAGAGTGCTTGGTTCGATAATAATGTTAACGTAATAGGAGAATGATCCTGTTAATGTAATTCCCCAAATTTATTATCCGCCCCTGCCACTCCGACTTTAACTCCAGTATATTTCCCAAAACTAAAAGTCCCACGTTAAATTTCTAGTACATAGGAACTCCTGACCCGGTGGTAAAGGAAAACAAAGAAAAAAGTGGACGTTCTCTAGGGTCTTGGCAACTATGGCACATAAGTCAATTAGGTATTGCTGCCCTAAATTAGCTTTCGGGGATACTCCCTAGAGAGCTATAGCAGGTGATATGGTTTCTTGGGTCTTTACTAAAGTTTGGGATTGAGTGATAATTGTATTATGAGGGGAAGACCAGCTACATTAAAGTCCCCTACCTACTATCAGCATTTGGACGGGGTATCACCTCATGTAATTTAGAGATAGGAATTGTTTCTGGAAGCGAATTGCGTGTCTGATTTGGGCTATTGATTGCATTGGGTAAGGGGGGAACCACGGTCTTGTTGACTCGCATATATGTATGGTTAGTCAAGGTGGTTAGATTATTGTGTTTAAGGGTATTGTTTGGGTTAAAGGTCAGTGACAGTAGATGATGTGGTGAGTCCGGTCAGCGGGAGGGCGTTCTCAGGAGTGTGTGCGTAGGATTGGATCGGGTTGTTTATGTAGGGGAGATTTCTGGTGGAGGGTTTATGTAATGTTGTTAGTTAGTTGAAGGAGTGGTGTTAGTGAGACTCTTGTTTACGAATGACTTAATTGGTTCAGGGTGTTAGTGTTTTGTCTGTTTGTATAGGGTAGGATCTCTTTCTTCTGCTCTCTTTAAGGTCGCTAAAAGTTCGCAGGGGATCCTCCCGAGTGTCGTTCGAGCCGCAACAGCGGCCGTCACGCGGGCACGCCCGCGGTCCCTCCATAGCGCTGGAGGACCGCCCCGCGAACCACGCTGTGCGGCTCCCTGCTACCGGCAGACGTCGCGACCTGATAAAGTGATGTCTCTCGCGGACGATTTGCTCTCTTGGGCCGCACTAGCCGCTTCATGGGCCTGTGCGCACACACACCGAGGAGCTGCCGGTGGAGCGATGACATCATCATGTCTCCGAGTTTTCGGACTGAAAGAAGAGGATGCAGTCCCCTGCGCGGCAGGCGCGATGGATAAAGAAGACGACACCAGGCAACAAAGAGGAGCCCCGCCCGCGCCCAGCGGCCCGGGCGGGGCGGGTTAGCATGGTACGCTAAGGCTGAGTTAAATGAGTTATTTTTTGTTCTGCCAGTGACCCCCACCACCCACCAATACGCCTGACCTGTGGCCACATGTGCGCCTGGCACTGGCGGAACACAGCATTAGCCCTGTTGCCTGAGCCCCCATACGCTGACTGAGCCCCCCATTCCCTCGGTTCTGAGCCCCATTAGCCTGCCTGATTGCCCCCATATGACTGCCCTCGTGGCCCCCATACGCATGCTGTCCCCCCTGGCCCCATCCCAAACCCACTGCCTGTGGACCCCCATACACCTGCCTGTTGCCCCCATACGCCTGCCTCTGGCCCCCATACGCACTGCCTGAGCCCCCTACGCCTGCCTGTGCCCACATACGCCCTGCCTTCCTGTGGACCCCCTTTCGCCTGCCTGTCGGCCCCCATACATAAGGCATGTGGCCCCATACGACTGCCCTGTGGCCAACCTATATTTAAGCATCTCGCCTGTGGCCCATCTCCAGCCTGCTGTGGAACAAATTTCGCTTTAAGGTGCCACATATGCCTTTCCGGAGCCACATCTCGCATCTGCCTGAGCCCCATAACGCCTGCTTGGACCCCAATACCCTGCCTTTGGCCCCATACCGCTGCCTATGGCACCCATACGCCCCTGCCCCCTGTGGGCCCCTTTACGCCTGCCATGAGCCCCCTTACGCCTTTGACCTTGTGGCCCCCAATACGCTTTCCATCGTGGCCCCCATATGCCATGACTGTGGCCACAACATAAGCCTGCCTGAGCCCCCATACAGGACTGACTGTGGCCCCCCCATACACCCGGCCTGAGCCCCCATTACAGCTTGACCTGAGCCCCATATGCCTGCCTCGAGCCCACACATTGCCTGCCTGTGGCCACCACAATACGGCCTGCCCTCTGGTGGCCACCCATTACGCCATGCCTGGTGGCCCCTCTATACGCACCACTGCAACTGAAGCACCTCTATTACGGGCTTGCTTGAGCCCCCTTTACGCCTGCTGTGCCCCCTCAATATTCCTGCCCTGTGGCCACCCCACTATACGCCCTGCAGGTGGCCCAAACCGCCACAACGTATACGCACTGACTGTGCACCTATACGGCTGCTTTGCAGCCCCTAAACGCCTACACCTGGAGCACCCCATATGCCTATGCCTGTTGGCCACTTGGGGGGGCTTTATACCTGACTGAGACCATTTTGCCTGTGTAAGGACGGGTGTGGAAAAATTGTAGGTCAGGCCTGTGACCTAGTAGCTTTAGTTCGGAAAGTGTATGGGACAAGAAAGATCCGTGTGATTTCTTTCAGGCGAAAGAGTGTAGGGCAAAGTGTTCATTATTAATGCCTTCCAGCCAAAGTGTATGCACACAACATTTTTTCTATGTTACAAATGCCCTTCGAGAGTGACAGGTGGCGAGTTTGTAATGAAGTAACTGAGTGATGTCACCTTATTGCCAATGATTTCGTATACGGGTCACTGGGGTTGACTGTCGATGCGTTTGGTCAGGACGGTGTGTGCAAACAGTTGTGGGTGTGGTAAGTAAGAGGCGCTAGGGGACTTCCGTGTATATGTATATCCTGCCTGTATGTGAGCAGGCCTAGATAAGTTTGTACGGTCTTTCTAGTGCGGGTAGGTTGAGTAAGTGTAAGGATGGAGTTACTGGAAAATGTGAGCGATTATTAAGTTATTTGTCGTCCCAAATATGCCAGGGACGAATAGCATGAGCCAGGGGTCGGAGTCGTGTTTGGGCCAGGGTGATTGCAGCAAATGAACCGGTCATGGGTGAACCCTGGAATGGAGAGAAAAGGGAAAATGTGAACGCACCCGCTGTTCAGAAATGATGTCTCGCGCGTGTGCACTAAAGGTAACTGCAGTTTAATCACTTATTATATTTCTGCAGCTTGCTTCTAACAATTATCAAATAGTATCTACCACTATCTGGGTCATGTCTTGGGCGGTCTGAGTATTTGTTTTCTGTGATTGTGCGTTATGTGATTCGTCTGTTGTGAGGGGATCGCGCTCTTTGGTCTGGGTCTCCTATCGGCAGGATTTGTTGGCATTTTAAGGTCAGTATTCAGTGATTGGCAACGGCGGGGGGGTTTTGGAAGGTAAGCTGGTAGTTTGCCATAGGATCACTATCATTCGTCCGCGTTAGATTTGATACATTGTTGCGGTTGGATTATTTCGGTGTCTGTTTTTTTGGGGGGTTTACTAGGTCTAATGCGAGGGGACCTGCGTTTTTGGTTTAATGATTATAATATTTGCTTTTGGGATGGGACTGTGGCTTATTTGTGCTGTGAATGATGAGGTGGCATGGACTGGCGCTATGTGGATTTTGCAAGATAATTATTGACTGGAACTGGCGAAGAGGGTCCGTGAGGAAATTTGTGTGCTGTCGTGGGGGGGCCCATTTTTAGGGGACGTACGTGGCAAAGGGGCGCACAGGCGGCGCGCAGTGGAATGTACTTGACACGTACGGGACACACACATTTTTGGATCTGGAAATGCAAGAGGAGAAGACGTTGGGTGTGGGCGGATGTGTGCGTGATTAGTAATGCGCCCGTAGGAGGCGTAACACATAGGGTAAGGGTGTAAGGGGTTTGGGGGGGTGGGGGGAAGGGGGTGGATGGTATTTGTGATGGGGACTGGGGGGCCGGTCGGATGGAGAGGGAAATTAGGCGCCAAGGTGAATGGATGTGTGTGGGATATATGTGTGAGGGCCCCACTACACGCCATGCCCTTGGCTATGGGCGCTGGAGGACAACGTGTAGTGGGGTTCCGGTGGGGGTGCTTGGGCGGCTGTTTGGGGTTTGGGGGGCGGTTTGGGATTACTTCTCCATCATCATCCATGTCCTACCCTATCTCAACTTCCCCACTCAGTCTGTAACCCGTGTGTATCTCCTCCCCCGTACTAATCTGTGTCCCCTCATTTCACCACACGAGTGTTTAGAGCACCGAGTATTAGTTCTGACATGTGATCAGTTGTGGTTTAATCCACTGCTGCCCTTGTGCTGTTGAGTTGCTGCTGAATTTTACTCTGGAGTCACTCGCCTACAGCCTACTCTATTGGATTACCACCTTTCAACGCTTCCTGGTGCCTCCTTCACTTATACCCTGGCCCTGCATGGCGAGATAGCTGACTGCCAACACGAACGTTTGCGCCGACGGACTCGGAGTTCTGAGTACGCGGCCCCCGGTACAGTTATAAAACACAGTGAGACTCCTCACCCGCGAGGGCCACGGACCTTTTCACAGTTTGTGCAGGGCGCCCTGCAGCTAGCAGGACACCCACACCTCCTCGGTTCCCCACGCAGAGGGGGGTTGATCCGCCAAAGACTAGGGCGAATTTCAAAAGACCCCGTTTCAGTTGTGTGCATGGCACCAAAACTGGGGAATTGCAGTTATAATCCGAGGAAGTCACCCAAACACCAAGTCCTCAGTAGGAAAAGGTGTGTCATGCTGTGTTACGTTGCGATAGATTGTAAGGTAATGGACTGACCAAGGATTTTCTTAGATGGGTGCTGCAACCATAAACGCATTTTCTGGGTTAATCGCTCCACACCAATAGAGCTCAGCCTCAGTTTTGTGGCATCTTCATCCATGCTATGGACAGCCCCTGCCAATGGAATTTAACCCACTTCAGGACCCGGACGTTTTTGTTTTTTTTTTTATGTGACACGTTCGTTTTTCCCTCACTCGCTTCTGAAAGCCATAAAAACTTTTTTAATTTTTCCAACCTACAATAGACCTATGAGGGCTTTTATTTTTGCCAGGAACATGATGTACGTTCTAATGGTGTTATTCACTATACTATAGAATATACTGGGAAACCACAAAAAAAAAATTCCAAGTGGGACAAATTTGTGAAAACAAAAACGTAAATTTAGCCATGTTTCTGGGAGAACTTTTGCTTTTACGGCGTTCAATCTTCACGGTAAATATAATGGTTGTTATCTGTATTCTAAACGTTGTTGTTACACATTCCGGCAATACCAAACATGAAGGGTTTACATTATGTTTTGGTACCGTAAAAAAATCCAAACATTTTCTATTTTTGGACATTTGCGACGCTTCAGTTTGTGCGACCAACAACTTTTTGTACTAACACCTACTGACGTTCAGTGAGGGGCATTTCTTTGCGGGTGAAGGGTACTTTTTATCGCTAGTAGTTTGAGAATGCATGCGACTTTTTTGATCATTTTATTCCATTTTTTGAGAGTGACGTAAATGACCAAAAAAACGCAATTTGAAGTCGTTTGGAATTATTTTTCTTCTATGGTGGTGCAACGTACGGGGACAATGATGTTATAGTCTTTTATAGATCGGACTTTTTCGGACGCGGCACGATACCATTATGTGTAACGTTTTTTATTATTTAAATGATTTTATTGTTAAAATGGGGATAAGGGGGGTGTTTTGAACTGTTAATAGGTTTTTTTTTTGTACTTTAAAACTGTTATTTTTTTACTTGTAAAACATTTAGTAGCCTTTGGTGCTTGACCATAAGGGGCGGGATTGTTAATACAACCTAATGCATGGCCATAGGCAATGCATTAGCGTGTACAAAGATGGCGGTTTCCCCCACTTCCTGTCTGACGGACGGAAGTGGGGCAAACCGGCTAGGGTAAGTGACGGGAAGCCTTCACAGGCTCCCATCACCATGCCTGGTCGTCGGATCGGAGCTAGCAGGTGCCGATGACGTACACGATCGAGTTTGGCGGCACCGATCGGCGTTCATTTCAGATGCCGCGGGCCTTCTTTGCCGGGGTGTATGATGGGGTTAAACAGCAGCCAGAGGGCGGAGCCACCCGACGGCGCTGGTTACTGCGGGTGTTTAGCTGCGATTGCCGCTAACACCGGCGGCTGTGAGGGGGGGTCGCGAGAGCGATCCCCTGCAAAGCCCCTGAGCGGCTGGTGAGAGGCCCTGGGACCGTACTCATCAACGCCCAGGGTCGTGAAGGGGGGTTAAAAAGGGGTGTGTACTTTGTTTTGATTTTATTTATTATTTATATCGTAGGCAATAATACAATTTTCTATTATACATGTATTAAAAATTCTGCTCTGTATTTTTTATACCACAATGAAATAGGTTGCCATCTAGAAAAAAATTGGTTTATAGCCCACATTTATGTTCATGGTTAAATTCCTGCATGGCTGCCATGAAGTATCTGCATGGACCAACATGTATGACATTTAAAAATATTACAACGCTAAAAGTATGTCCCATTATCCACCATACAAGTAAACGTCTGCTTCATTAACTCTGGTGCTTTGTCTAACATCGGACGGGTGTTTTCTTGTTACCCGTTTTTATGGAAATGGATGTCTTGCAGGATTATGACATAGTGTAGCTACCAATCAGAGGGACTTCTTGGTAACGCCCTTTGCTTTTAAATTTTTGGCTCATAACAACGCGAACAGCTAAGTGAACAAGAGCCTCTATGGCTTAATTTGTTTACCTGGGTGACATATTTTATGCTCATGTTATTTGGAATATCATCACAATTAAAAGAATACATGGCTTTTACACCATTTTTTTTTTTTTATAATCTTTGAAGCGCTGGATCAATGGATATTGAACTGTTTGTCTCACAGCAATCGCAGTGGGGACTGAGTTGCCACAGATCAAGCCGGCACTACTTTAGCTGCACAGATGAACGGGTGAGCGAACAACATTAATATACATTTTTTTCTTGGACATTTTTGTTTGGTTGTGGCTATATTGTTTCTTTGGCACCCCTTACGAAGCTGCAATTTTGTGGAGGAGTGTTTTTACATGTTTATATTCCTAAGGAGTTTTTTTTACATACGAGTTATACTTGAGTGCTTTCTGATCTGATTATCCTGCAATGCTGCATACATTATATAATGGGAGAGCATTGTATAGACTATCCTACTTAACCACAGGCATAATATTTGTTCTTGAAGAAGTATATTTGTTCAGAAAGGGCCCCTTTTTCTTTGGGTAAAGTTCTAAGTTCACACAGCTTATTTTGGTACACGTTTCACACGGATTGAGAGCGTAATGCGCTCTAATATGAGCTAAAATTGCGCCACATTATTAAGGTAATCCACAGTACTCAGAGAAATCTTATGGTATATGACTCTTTTCCCAGTTATTCAATCGATCGTATTGTAGGCGCAGGGGTGATTAAGATAATTGACCATCCCTCATTTATTCCACGGCGCTTACGTTGCCGTGAGGTATTGATGGTCTTATGGGACAGGCGGGCTGCCAGCCCACCCGCTATCGGGGAGTACAATGCTGATGGATGTGAGCTCCCGAACACCCAGCGTACTGTACGCCCCTCAGTTAAAGCCGTGTTGTGAACATAGCCTTTGGTAAAGATGATTAAAAACTGAATCATTGCTAAGCTAGCATAGGTGTGAATGAAGACGTGGATACATCTATTCAAACACCGACATACAACAGTTTTTTTTAACTCAGTTGGAGAAAGGTCCAAATAAAAGAACTAAAGTGTGGGATCAGGAAATCTTTTAAAACATATCAGGAGAAATGTATTATCCCAACGAGGACTACGTACTTTAAAAGACACCGTATTTTATTTGCCATGGAGGAAATTTTTTGTATGAAATGGAATTAGACTTTAACAGCTGTTTTTGGCACTTAATAAATCTAATTGTTACATATGAGTAGTTAAGACTTCTAGAACTAGACAAACTATTAGGCTATGTCTACACTGCATCAGAGCAAAAATCGGCCGTTCTTTCTCTGATGCAGGACCGCGGCTTTTGTCACGATTTGTGCAAAAGCCGCGGACGCTTATCTTTTCCCGACGCCCCCCTACAAATAGTATTGTATGGGAAGACGTCAGAAGTCGAGAAGCACCGGCGTATTATAACAACATTGTTTGTATTTTAATAAGCCGCTGCTGAATAACGGGCAGAGAAAAAGACGTAGCTGTGTAGACTAGAAACTTGTCTTTTCTATTGCCGTCTATGGCACCACACTGCACGATCGTATCTGTGGCGACTTTTAAAAAACGAAAAGCGCCGGAGGTTATGGATCGTAATCATATGCTGTGCAGTGTGGACTAGCACTTAATCGGGTAAAAAGAGGAATATAAGGAGAATAAGGATTTCATTGAAAAGAAGAAAAAATGTAAAGAGGACAATAAATTTTTAAATTACAATAATGCGACAAACAAAATCAGATAAGTACAGGAGAGATCTAGATGATTTTAAGATAACAATTATATATGGATCCAAAGTCCATCGCAACTATATCCCAAAAATCCATTTTTAAAAAATCACAAAAAAGAGTTTTTATAAAAAAAATGTTTTTTTTTTTTCCCCCCCACAAGAGACTCAAGGTAATCAGCCCGAGCATCCACGACACCAATAATTCAACTCCTTATGATTTAGTGTCTCATAAAACAACCCAGCTATTATATTCCCAAATTTCAGTGGTGTCAGCTTCAAATAGAATGTCCAGAATGATTATCAAGATAGTAAAGAATGTAAGGCGGCAATCACCAATCTTCTTCTTTGTAAAGATTTATTGGTAAACTCTCACAGTTACATGGGAAACAAGCAATCCACCTAGCCTACGGCCGTTTCGACGCTACTGACTAGCAGCTTTTCTCAAGGGCCATGATGGGAGGAAGCAAATCCATGCCTCTTAACACTCCCAAAGTACCCTTCACCTGTGGTACATTCACCACTGAGCACATACATCTAAAAACATTATTAAAACACAGAAAACGTCATTCCTGTATTTAATCCTAGACTGTGGTCCAAGTGCTCTGTTTTCAGTATCCACTTTGATTCTGCTTGTGTAAGAGTCTATGTATGTTATCTTCAAAAACAACTCTGCTGATGTTATACGTTCATATTCCTGCAAAACGAATTTCTGAGGTGTGCCCCCCGTGTTTCCATTACATATTTGGTTAATAAGACGTTGAAATCCTTTCCCTGTTTTTAACTGAATAGATGTGTTTTTTATCCTTTTATTCAAGATGGTTGATGTCTTTCCAATATAGTAGCGATTGCATAGTGCACCAAATATCAATTATTACTACCATAGTTGGATTTGCATGTCATTAAAATCCTTAACTATGTGTCTTTATGGGACCTAGAAAATTATTTTCATCTTTCACTATTTTTGAGCATAATGTTACAGTTACCGCAGCTATGGTTTCCAGTTGGGATACAATCTTTGCAACCAATTTAATCCTTCCTCAATTTCCACAAATTTACTGTTTACCAATTTGTCTCGTAGAATTTTTACACCTCCTAAACGATATTAATGGGGGATGTGTCACTTTATCTCCTAAATCATTATCGATATCAAACATATGCCAAATGTTTTTCTGATCTAATTTATTCACCAGTTCTGATAAATTGCTATATTCAAAAATTAAAACCAAATCTATCTTACGTTTTTCTTTTTTCTACTTCTTTGAAAATCAATTTCTTCCTATCTTGATGTATTGCTTTTGGAAAACGCCTGGACGATATACTCTCTTCATCATATCCCCTGCCGCAATTTTCCTTAAAATTTCAACTGTTTGGGTTCCACAAAACCCCCATTTCACTTTTTGGAAACGTCCTCAATCTTAAAAATTCCCCAAATTGGGGAGAGTTTTTCTTTACTATTTTTGGATAAAAATTTTTCCATATTAACCATGAATTCTTTTTGCGTTTGGTTTTTTCTATACCCTTTTTTTTTTTTAAACCCCTTTACATCTGAAATTTCTCGTTTTTCAACATCGAAAAAACACTAAAACTACCCCCTCCAAATTGCTGAAAAAGGCCATATTCACCCATTGTTTTAAATATTTTAAATTTTTTTTTAAATTTTTTCAATTTCGTTGCCTGACCTTATAATCAACACATCGTCGATGAATCTAAAACCATTTTAATAAAATTTTGACAAAGGGGGTTTTTTTATTTTAAAATTTGTTTTGGCCTTCCCAAAAAGCCAAAAAAAAATTTTGGCCAGGGTGGGCGCAAACCTCCCGGCGTCCCCATGGCGGTGCCGTAAAATTGAAGGGTACCTTTGCCCTGCCAAACATAATCCCTTTAAAATTTCCAAAAAAAAATTTTTAAAAACAATTAAACAAAGATTTTCCCAATTTATGCGACCCCCCCAAAATTAGATCTCTCCAAAAATGATTTCATTGCCTGTTTGCCACCCCCAAAAGTGCAATACGGGGACCAGACTGAAAAACCCAAAAAATGGTTCCCAACTGAAACCCCGATTTATTTTGGGAAAACCAAATTTCCAAAACAATTTTTTGGGAAAGAACTTAAAATCTAACTTTTAAACTAATAATATCTTCAATGACCCTTAAAGTTCTCTGTTGGGTCCTTTGTCAATTTTTCGATATGTCATCCTATAAACGAGCTGTCTATTGGGCCCCTCTACATAAATTGTTTATTCATAATTACAAAAATTCCAACATCTCCCAACAATTGTTTAGGAAATTTTTTCCCAAACCCTAAATTTTTTCGCCCCATTTTGGGTATTTTTAAACCCAAAAATCCATAAAGATTTGCAACACCCCCCCGGGGTTGCCCCATAAAAAGGAAAACAAAGGGTTCCCCATCACTGGGGAAAACCCCTTTCAGAGTAAATTTTGAAAATTGGGGGTTAAAGACCTTTTCTGAAAAAGCCCTTCGTTTTTGCTCCCCACAAAAAAAAATTGTTGCAACAATTAAAAATTTCCCGGTGGATACGGGGGACGTCCCGGCAAACCCTTGATGTTTTCATTTTTACACCCGTATTGCACATGAGGGTTTTCCCCATCAAGCAATGAAATCATTTTTTTGGGGAGATCTAAAGGGATGGTCAGCATATTTTAATATTCTATGTGAATTGTTAAAATTTTTTTTTGGAACCCTAATGCCTTCCCTGTTGGCAATCAATGGGAAAATTTTAAATTTTACCGGCACCCCCCCCATGGGGGCGGGGGAGCGCCGACCCGGGCCCCAAAATTTTTTTTTGGGATATTGGAAAAAGCAATACATTTATAAAAATAAAAAACCCATATGTCAAATAAATTAAAAAACCGGGCGAGAAATTTAAAGAATTTTTTTTGATTATATGGCAGTTTAAAAAATTGAAATTTTTTTAAAGACTTTAAACAAATAAAATTAACAACAATTTAGGTGAAATATGGCATTAAAAGCAAAAATTGGAGGGGATAGTGTATTGGTTTTTTTTCCCATGTTGAAATCGAATTACAGATGTAGGAAAAAAAAAAGGATAAAAACCAATCGCAAAAAATTCACTGTTACATAAGGAAATTTTCATCCAAAAATATGTAAAGAAATCTCTCCCAAAGGGCAATTTTTAAAATTTTAACGTAACAACCGTGAAAAAAGGGGGTGTTTGGAACAATCATTTTAATTAATGGGGAAAAATTTTCGACAGAGAGGATATGATGAAAAGAGTATTTTCTCAAAGGGGTTTTTTAAAGCAATACATCAAGATAGGAAGAAATTTGGGTTTTTTTTAAAGAAGTAGAAAAAGAAAGAACGTAGAAGATTTGTTTTTTAATTTTTTAAAAATTTAAATTTTTCAAATGGTGAAAAAAAAAGATCCCGAAAAATTGGCATATGTTGATACGGATATGATTTAGGAATAAATACACATCCCCCTTTTTTATCTTTTGGAGGGGTAAAAATCTCGAGACAAATTTGGTAAACAGTAAATTTTGGAAATTTAAAAGGGAAAAATTTGGGTTTCAAATTTGTATCCCCCCAAATGGAAACCATAGCTGCGGTAAAATGTACTTTATGCTCAAAAAATTTGGGGGGGAAAAAAAATTTTTCTAGGCCCATAAGAACCCAAATAGTTAAGGGTTTTAAAGAATGCAAAACCAACTTTTAAATATAAGCTATTTGGTGCACAGCAATCGCAAATATATCGGAAAGACCATCAAAAAAAACCCCTGTAAAAAAGGGTAAAAGAACACATCCCATTCAGTTAAAAAAAGGGAAGGGGTTCCAAAGTCCTTTTTTAAAACCCTATATGTAATGAAACACGGGGGGGACACCCCCAGTAATTCGTTTTGCAGGGATTGAACTTTTAACTTTAAGCAGGGGTTTTTTTTAGATAGGAAAAAAAAATAAAAAATAGACTCTTACAAGCAGAATCAAAGTGGAAAACTGAAAACAATTGGCACTTGGACCTCCCCAGGTTTAAATGACAGGAATGACTTGTCCCGTGTTTTTTTTAATGTTTTTAGAAAGTATTGCACATTGGTGAAAAATTTTTACCAGCAGGGAAGGTACTTTGGGGGTGTTAAAGGCATGGATTTGCTTCCTCCCAACAGCCCTTTAAAAGGGGCCCAGTCATTTCGCGAAACGGGCCCTAGGCTGAGGTGGATGGCTTGTTTCCCCTGAACGTGAGTGTTTACAATAAATCTTTACAAAGAAGAAGAATGGTGATTTCCGCTTTCCCTTCTTTATTTCTTGGGTTTTACTACTTTAAAAACTGTTCAAAAACAAGTTTTTTATCCAGCCCGTTCCCCCGAAAAGTTAAAGTTTCTTTGGGGGACACAAAAACCCTCCCTTTTTGATGCAACAACTTTTTGGGGTCGCTGCAGACAGATGAAACCCCCATCAAAAGTCGCAGGCAATTTATTAAGGGTTTTTAAAACGAAAACCCGCATGGGACCAAATTTTGCTTTCTTAGGGTTGGCACTGGTTTTAAAGAAGTTTAAATTTCCTTTTCCTTCTCCCTTAACCTGACAAGGAAAAACTAATTTGTCGTTCAATGGCAAGAACCCCTTTTGACAGATAAAAAAAGGGCAGTTCTAAAGTATAGCACCAAGATAAACTTATGAAATTTAACCCCAAAGGCAAGTAGCAACACAAGTTTGGTATCCCCCGGGGAATAGTTGAAGGATTTTCCCATTTCAGATATTTACAACACGTACAAAAAGATATGTCATAAATTTTTGATGGTGCGGTTTTCCACATCTGTATTTTTCTCCCTACTGAGGATTGACCTTAGAACATCCTGTGAAAAAACAAGGGGTAAAACAACAAAAAAAAAAAAAAAACTCCTGTCCTGTTTTGGGGGAGTTTTGATTTCAGGCAAGCACGAAAGGGAAGCATCTGCGGCAACCGCTCCATTCTGCACAAGAATTTTTGGGTGTCTATTCTAAAGATACGTGATTTAGCCTGTTTTGTGATTGCACATTTATTTGCTTGACCTACAATGTGGTTTAAAAATATTCTTTATCTCATAAAATTAGGGCAATCCATGATAAACAGAGTAAAAGGACACGTGACAAAAAGCTGCACATTAAAAAAACCCAAAAATGCACTTTATTATACAATGCATTAAAAGTAACAAAAAAAATATCAGATACTTTCTGTGCCCTTTGGGAAGCCGGGGATTCCCCCAACTGTACAGGGAAGATCTTCCAGCTATCTAAATGAAAATTGTCTAAAAAGATTTTTTGTTGATATTCTTTATGCCAAATTTTTTGTTACATAGCCCTTTTCCTTGTTTTTTTATCCAAATTTGTAGATACATTTACCCAGGGCAAATGAGGTGCCTTGGCCACCAAAAAAGTTTATTCTTGGATCCACCAGTGGCTTTTGATTTTTGGGGCCCCACCAGTGGAGTTGATTCTTAAGGCCCACTAGTGAATTTATTTTGGGGGCCCATCAATAAAGTTAATTCCGGGCCCTATTTACTGTACAACTGCACACAGGCCGGCTGGGAATAAAAAGCTGCCCGGCCAAAGGCCCCCACCCCACATAGGGGGGCGGGGCGGGCACCAAAGGGGAGTACGGGCGGGCATGCAACAACGGGGGTACGTAGGCGACAACACCAAGGGAGTACGTAGGGGGGGCGGGCACCCAAGGGTGGTACATAGGTTACGGGCAGGCACCAAGGGGGGTACTGGGCAAGCAGCCCCAGGGGTACATAGGAGGCCCCCAAGGGAGGTAGTAAAAAACAAGGCCCAAGAAGGTACTACATTCCCTACTCCCTTTTGGGCCCGCCTTTCATACTACCAGGCTGACAAGTGCGTGGGACCCCAAGAGTGAAGCAAACAAGCTACGTACTATTAAGAAAACCCAGGGCAACCCGGGTTTCCTGGAGGGGCAAGGCCGGTCACGGGTGGGGGAAAGGAGGGGGTGGAGCCAGTGAACGCTCTATTGTTTCACGGGGGGCAAACGGCCTCCACCCTCACGCCTGAACTCCTCCCGCCTCCTGACAGTGCCACATCACCAACGGCCATCCCGGGCCACTGGGCGGCCCCATTTGGGGGCCGGGGGCCCTTTCTGTAGGGGCCCCGCGCACGCACCCCTTTGTGATTTGCTGGCCGCGCCCCCGAGCATCCCGGCTCATTTGGGGTCCCGGATTGGCCCTTTAAAAAAGTCCCCCGGCTAAAAACCCCAGGCCCCGCCGGGCGGCTTTTTCCCTCCGCGGCCGCGGAGTATGCCAGTAGGTCATTGGGGCGGCCCACATTGTCCCTGGCCCCCGGCCCTCCGAGCATCTCCCCCTTGGGGCAGGTTCTCACCCGGGACCTGGGGCAATGACTCTTGACCTGCTCTGCTCTTTTACCTCCTTCTCCAAAAAAAAAAAGCAGGGGAGCTGGGCGCCCCGGGGGACCCTTTTTTGGGGAGTCTCCTGTACCCAACCTTATTTTTGCCTGGGCATGGGTTTTAAGGGAATACTGATAGTAGCGCTGGTGCAGGGCAGTTAAGATGTCACCCCCCCGCTGAACAAAAGCTCCTGAGGCTGGACACAACAAGATTTTTTAATTTTTCACTTTTAACTATCAAGGCCAAATTTATATAAGTATTTCACAAAGTAGTAACCCTCACATTTTGTAAATATTATATTAAAATTCTTTTCATCGGACAACACTAAAAAAACTCTTTGATACAAAGTAAGTAGTCCCTTGTATGCTTGTTTTAAAAATGTAACTTTGGGGTTTCCCTCAAAAACCCAATAACCATTCCTTTCGTTAAATTTGGGGGGGCAGACCAAAATTTTTAAATTTAACAAGCTTACACTGACTACTTACTTTTATCAAAGTGTCAGATCTTCCATGAAAATATACAAATTCACAAAAAAGGAGGGCCATACCACTTTTTTTGAGATACCCTAAAAGAGGGGGCTCTATAGCCTACGGGGGGGACTTTTCGACAGCGCTTTAAACCTCAGGTGCTGCTATATCTACCGGGCCATATATACCTACAGGGGGGTCAAATACTATAGGGGATGTAAAACCCCACAGAGGGCTCTATAACCTACTGGGGACTTTATATACCTACAGGGGCATACTCCAAAAGATGGTCAATATACCTACAGGGAAACCCATTATCTACAGGGGGCAATTACTAACAGTGCTCTATTACCCACCTACCCACCTACCGACAGGGGGGCTAAAAACCTACCTAAAGGGCCTACCAACTACAGGGGCTTATATATTTATTTACAGGAGGTCTTAAACAAACCTACGGGGGGTCAATAACTAACCTACAGGGATTCTAAAAACTTGCCAAAAAGGGGGCCTGAAAATAAAAACCTACTTCCTCCCTACCTTTTTTTGGGGCTTTCCCGACCTACTAAATTGGTTTTCCCAGGAAGTCCCTTATCTCCCTAAGAAGCAAAAGAAAACCCAAGCCAAGCTGAGCTGAGAGAGAAGAGAAAAGCCAGAGCACAGACCCAAAGCATAAGGGATGGGTTTTAAATTTGTTATCAATCAAAAAAATCACCTACAACTAGGGAATTCTGAATACAAAAGCCCAACATTTTTCCCTTACAATTTCCTTGAAAACCCTTCTTTTTTCCCGTCATCAATAAAGCAGTGATCAACCCAAAATACAAGGGAAATTCGAAAACAAAAGACACATTTTTTTCTCCCCAGCCCCTAGTAACTTTTTCATTTTCCCTTTCATCAATAAAAGTTTTGCTCTGCGAAAGCCCGGCCAGCATTTTCCGAAAAACTCTTCCTGGTCGAAACTAATGCAAGCTTTAATTTAACAAGGGCAGGAAAGGGCAGCCTGTAGCTCCTCGGGCGCAATTTTGTAATCCACATATATTTAAAAAAAGTAAATTAAATACCCTTTTTGGAGAACCCCACGCAACTTTAACATCGTGGAAAAACCCCTTTAATTACCTACTAAAGGGGGATGAAAAAGGGAACCCTAAAATTTTGGTACAAAAAGGGGGAGCCCTTAAAATTTTTGGGGGCACTTTTATTTTTTGGGACAAAAAAGGGGTCTTTACTAAAAACAGAGAAAAAAAGGGGGGGGGTTTGTTCAGGGGGGGAAATTTAAGGAAGTGTGGGAAAAATTAAAGAGTAACTTAAAAGTAAGATTTTAAAAAGGGTTTTGTTTTAAAAAATTTTTCTGGGGGAAAAATTCAGGGAGGGAAAGCAACTTCAAAAGGGCGGAACCCAAATTTTGGAAAAAAAAGGGAAAAGAAAAACAATTCACCCCAAAAGAAAAGGACTCATCAAGAAACATCTACATTAAAGTTCCTGATTACAACGGGTCCCCTTCCCACTGAATTTCCCTGTATGACAGTAAAATCAGTCAAAAGGGAAAGGTTTATATTCAGAAAAAGTTTTCTGTTTTAAATTCAGTCCCCCAATGGTGAAGTTTAAAAAGGGCGAATTAAACCTAACGAAGGGGGAAATTTCGTTTAAAAATTTTCGGGAAAAACCTTTGGTTGGGAAAACGAAGTCGAATTTTTGGGGTACTTCGCGTGAACGAAGTGTGCTTTTGATTAAATAAAACCCTGCGAGCACATGGCGTTACAGGGGGCAAAGAACTCGGGGAGGAAAAAGGGGAAATACCCCCCCAGCCCATGGGCAAGTTTGAAGCCAAACAGAGACCGGGGATTCTATGAAAACCCCGGGCACTATATAAGCCCCGGCCCACGATGCTGGGAGCTCAAACCGCTCTCACGTACTGGTAGGTAAGGGCGGGCCCGGGGCGCTTATGATAGCTGTTTATTTTAAAAAAGTTTTTCATTTTTATACAGCAAATTTTTGTGGGGTGCCCTTGGGCTCAGAGACTGCTTCTCTTAACTAAGTTTTTTTTTTTCTGATTTTGGGGGTATTGGATCTAAAAGGCCCATTGGGGTGTCCAGTGCAGCTGCATATACATGTTAATGCCCTCTCTCACAGCACATTTAATATCCAAGGGTGACTAAACCTGTTTCCTGTTTTTATTTCATTTAAAAAAAACGCATTTTTTTAAAAACCCAAAAAACACTTTATTTTTGGCTGCTCAAATTCTTTGCCAAAATTTTTCATCAAGGGGTTTTAAATTTAATGTTGTTCTGCTGCGTGGTGACTAAAAGAAACCGTTTAAATTTTTCCGGGCCAAAAAAAAACATTTTTTTCCCGACATAAAATTTCCCCAAACGAAGGTTAATTTCAAGGGTTTTTTTCTTGTTGTTACGTAAAATACACACCATTGGGAACACGCTACAAAGCTGTTTTTTTTTGGCTGCTCAAATCTTTTTCGCAATTTTTTCACCAAGGGTTAAAAAAGTATTTTTTTTGCAGTTGTAAAACTTTAAAAAAACTTTGTTTTTTTTACCGCTAAAGAAGAAAATTTTTTAGCATAATTCATACCGAAAAGGGTTTAAATTTTAAGGGCCCTTTTTTGGGTTTTATATTCATTAAAAAAAACACAGTTTTTTAAATGCACATACAAGTCAAATTTTTTTCCCGCCCCCTTTGTGGAGCGCAATTTATATCCAAGGGGAAACCCCCGCTTTTTAGTGGGGGGTTTATTTGGATCAAATAAGGGTGTTTATTTATCCTATACCTATTTTCATCAAAAAAGTGGGCTGGGACAATTTTTTGAAAAAAACAGTAGGGCAGGGCAGAGAGGGGGGCAGGCTCTTTACCGCCAAGTTGGGAGAGGCACAAACCCCGGAGCAGGCCCAGGGCACAGGGACCAAGGGGACGTCACAAGCAAAGGGGCACTCCCGGGGGGCCACAACGGGCCGGGTTTTATCTAGTCCGGGTTTTTTCAGCAACCCAATGGGGTTTTTGAAAGGGGTTTACTAGGGCAACCACTTTCCCCCCAGATGACATCTGACCCAAATCCACCAAGATTTGGTGGGAACTTTAACACAACCCTTTTTGACATGGCCCGGAGTGGGGGCACGGCCCTCACCGTCCCCAACCCCCTCTGTCCCATCCGGTTTTTCCCCAGCCAGAGAAACTACTATGTGGCTGGGCCAGCGCTAGTATATAGCGAGGGTGAACAAATTTTAGGAGGGCATCAAAAGCAAATTGGCAAGCAAAAAAAAAGGGGCCAAAGTCCCCTGCTTCTTGCAGTAGACGGCAAAGAAAGAAATTTTAGAGTTGGGATGGGAGGTCATGTTTTGAGGGGTCGCCTCCCGCTTACCAAAAAACCGGGATGAGGACACATACGATGAAACCCAAATGGGAAAAGATGTAGCCAAACCCCAAAAAGGGAGCCAGGGGGGGGCAAAAGGGGTTTAACCCTCGTCGGAAAGGGGCGTCAGCTTCGCGTCGGAAACGGCGCAGCCAGCAAGTGGGTTTTTTGTGGGCCGTGAGTCCCGCAGGAAGCCCAAACAAATGTGAGGTCGGGGGCCCAAACGGCCACGGGGGAAAAAACCCGCTTCCAGGGGGCCAAAAAAGTACGGCACAGGGGGGCACGAGGCCCGCGGGGGGGCAAAGCCCCTCAGGCTGGGGCGTTTGGGGGTAAAATCACTACTCGGCCGTGGGCAGTTTTTTGCTAAACACCCCCGGGGGGCCGAAAATGGTAAAGTAGAAAAAGTAGGCCCGAAAGGAAAACGTGGGGTGAGCTAAGTTTGGGACCCCCGGCCCTGCTCAACACATCCCGCCTCCCCCATTCGGGGGCCTGGGAAAAAAACGTGGGTCAGAATTTGGGGGCCATCCTGCCGCCGCAGCAACAGCAGCAACAAACGCCCAGTGGGACCAACCAAGGCACCATCAAGGGGAGAAGGGAGCGTTTTTTTCTTTGACATCATCTCCCCGGTTTCCCGATTTCAACCGCCCTCGCTGCTCATGGTTTCCAGCAGTTCCCTTTAGCAGGCGATTTTCAAAAAGACAACAAAAACGGGCCAACCCTCCCAAGGGGCAGAAGCGATCGTTTCTCCGTCCAAGTTGTTGGTACTGCAGACCCTCCCTTTCCAAAAGGTGGACTCCGCAAAAGGGTTTAAGAAATAAAGGCTTTTGCCGAGCCGAGAAGAGAAATTTCCCAAACCGTAATTTTTTTTTCCAAAAGGGCATAAACCCGCACTTCATAAATATTTTAGAACAAAAGTGGGGCCAATTTCCTTTAGCTTATTCAAAATTTTTTCCCAAGGTGCACGGCAGCACGGGCGTTCCCGGACGTAACTATGGTCAGGGGCCCGTACATGCCCCTTTAAAAGGGGCCCCTTGGGGGAAATTTTTCCTCCGCCCACCACCCCAAAAACTTGTTTCAGGTACGCCGCTTTCCCCCCTCCACTTTTTCAAAATACGGCTCCTCCCTAATGTCCACCTCCTCCTCCCCCCCCACCACCCACCATCTCAGCCTCCACAAGTACTGCTCCCCAAACCCCCATGGGGGAAAAAGCACACGGTGCACCAGTTTTTTACACCTTTCTTGCCCGGCGAACGAAGTCACACCGGGGAGGAACTACTCCGCATCATGCAACAAGAAATCGATGTGTGGCTTTTTCCGCGCCAACTGCAAATTGGAAAACCATGGGACGGACAATGGGGGTAACCCTGGTGTCCCCGCTGGACCGAGGAGGGGTGGTCCCATGCCCCGCATGGCCAAGGGTTCCCAATCGAAATTGGGAAAAGGGTTTCCCTTAAGTTTTCCCCCGATCTCAGAAAAATTCTGGGAAAATTGGGCCCGGAAAACTTTGCATGCACTTTTCCTTCCTACAAAGCCAAGGGAAAACCCTCCTCGAGTTCCAGCAGCAGAATGGCCTCCCCTCCAAACACGCGATATGCGAAGTTTTTCCCCCCCGCTGGAATTCCACCGCACATTTTTGGGCCACTGTTAAAAAGAGAAAAGGCCAATTTAAAGATTTTTTTATGATCCAGGCGAAAAGGAGTACTCCCCCGTTAACTTTGATGTCAGCCATTGGGGACTCATTTCTTTTCACCGGGCCCTTTGTTGAGGCCTTCGGGAGGCCACGGTTTTTATTTTTCCTTTTTCCAGGGCCCACCCGGAAGAATAAAAATCATTCCACTGCTTTATGCCTGGAACAGAGGCCCGAAAAATCTGTCCCGTGCAGGGGCTGGAGACGTGGGGACTACATCTCGCGCCCATGAGTCCCGGGGGAAAACTGAAAAGAGGAGGGGGAAGGGCATTGGAGCAGAAGGGATTGTCCTTTGGGAAAAGAGTGAATTTTTTAAAACCCGTGACCAAAAAGAGGAGGGAAAGGGGCACTGGGGGGAGTAGAAGGAGATGAGGAAGACGAGGCAGAAGACCCCAACCCCCGTGGCATAAAAAAGGTTTAGATGGGAGGCAGGGGGCCCCCGGATTCCCCCTTTTGCAAGATGGCCTGCAGCATCCTGATTTCCCTTTCTGTGACAGCCGAATAAATCCCGTACCACAGAGGGGTGACTTTTTGTCTCTCCACCCTATTGGACCCTCGCTACCCGGGCCCCAAAAGGGGCCTTTTTCCCAGCATTGAGAGGGAGGACAAACTCAAATAAAAAAGGGAAATCCTCCGTAGTCAGTTGGCCGTGCTTATGTGCTTTTATCATCCCCCCCTCTGGGCAGGTTTTGACCCAGGGGTTTTTTAGCGCTCCCTGTACAATTTCCGCGGCTGCTTGGGGGAAAAGGGGGGGGGGTTTGGGGCAGTAAACCCGCTCCATCAAACAGCAAAACCAAAATCTGGAGTCACTGATTTACAGCTTCCTTTACCCCCCTAATGAGGAGGGGGGGAAATCGCCCCGCACCCGCACAGGACCCCGGAGCAAAACCGGGAACCAAAAAAGGTGGGGGCCTACGGGCAGCCCCTCTGCCACCCCCCTTTTGAAAGATCCGCTGGCTACTGGGCAGCCAAACTGGATGTTGGCCGCAACTTTCCGGTTTGCAGTGGGGAAGCTGTCCCCCCCCAGTAAATGTGGCAAAAGAGGGTTTTTCAGTGGGGGCGGGGGCCCTCGTTAAACCCAAAGGGGAACCCCTTTTCCACCCGGGGAAAAGTGGGAAAGACTGACCCTTTTTCAAAAAGAAAAAAGGGTTGGATCGGGCCAAGGGGTTTCCACACAAAACCCAAAGCCTTTGGCTCAGACTACATCACCATGACG
>JAODAL010046721.1:0-30633 GCA_025379985.1 Phyllomedusa bahiana
CAGCCGGATTGTCTGCTCCATCCGGGGCCCCCGTGGTTCCCAGCTCAAGCCCCACCCTGGACTGGAAAAAAGGGGGCGGGGTTTGGGGGTCAATAGGGAAGCATTCCCACCTCGCTGCCTCAAGCCCCCCCATCTGGAGCACCCTTGCCCTCCCGTTTCTCTGCCTTTTTTGTTCGCTGTGCCGGGGAAGATCCCAGGGGCAAAAAGACCCTTGGTCGCAAAGACATCTCTGACCCCCCCCACCCCCCCCCCTCCCTACTGTTTTTGCTTCTTCTTCCCAGGCCCAAAAAGTTTTCCGGGACTCTCTGGACCCTCCTCTGAAGACAGTTTTGGGTCCCGGGGAAAGAGGGGTCCCTGGTGTTTCGGGGTCCCCGGGCTACCGGAGGGGGGGGCTTAAGGGGGGGGGGTACTGCAGGTTCACGCCAAGTCCTTGCTTTTGATCGAGCGTCCCCGTTTTCCCGGGTGCTTCTGGCTCATTCACCCACCTTTCCCCGACTCCTGCTTGCAGTCTCGTCACCAGGCTTTTTCCCAGCTTCCTGTCTTTCCTGGCGCAATGTGCTCCTCCAGGGGCACCCCGGCGGCATTGAGGGTACTTAATGAGTCAGGGGGCCCTTTGGGGCCGGCCCGTCCCTGTGACCTTGGTTTTTAAAGGAGCTTCCCCCCTAGGCTGAGGTCATTTTGGGTTGTTTTATAGCTTAGAGCTCGCCCCCAGGCTGCTGCATTGCTCCCTACGCTATATTTTTATCTGCATGTATACTGCTTGCTTGTTGAACCCCTGCCGCTGCACTTGCTTCCCAACCTGTTGCTTGGCCTTCCCTATCCGCTACTACTGGACCGGCCCAAACGCTCTTGGCTATACCGGGCCCGTCCCCCGTTGAACGGCAAACCCCTGCGGTGCCCGGCCCCCCTTTCCTGCATTTCTCCCAAGCCCTGCACTTCGGTACCACCCCTGCACTCACCATCTGCGCCCGTGGTGGGCCCTGAGGATCCTTCCTCCCTAGGCATTTTCCAACCGGCCTGGTTGGAATATGTTACACCTGAGCAGTGTATCTGTGATGGAAATCCAGATTGTGACACCATAGAGGGTAAAGAGAGAGGTCGTACTGTGACCAGTAGTCCCCCTATGATAACATGTTCCAGTGTCTGCTATACTTCCAGTAGCTTTTGCTGCAGTGGTCACACAGACTGCAGTGATAGAAAGAGTGAACTGCTAGACACCATTGAGGTGGGTGTATGCTCAAACCCTAGTGAGGGGGGAGGTGGGTGTCTTTAAATCCCCAGATGGTAAAGAGGTTCCTGGTTCTGAGGCAGCTGATAAGTTTTCCTTACCTGTGATGGAGAAACATACTAACAGTATCTCAGAGGTACTATGTCCTGTGGTTTGTGGCAAACTACAGGTGGATGCCATTTGCAGCAAGATGTCCGCTGAACCTACGGGTGGTAAAAAGGTGACTGAGTTGCCTAATGTGAACATGGCCAGTTTGGGGTATGAGTGGGAGAACTATAAAGATAATGGCCTGGCGGCTATGACTGATGTCCCATTTATAAATGTGTCTGCCGATGACTCCAGCGCACAATGTGAATTTGACTGTGAGCAAGATCTAGGAGTGTCCTTGATAGAGGTTGAGAATTCTCCCTTAGAGATGGTTACAGGGGATGTGCAGGAAACATCTCCACACGTTGATGCAGAGTGTCTGCTGCTAGAAAGCGCCAGTAAGAAGTGTGCACCTAGTGAGGTGTTGGTTATAATAGTGGACAAATTGTCTATAGAGGTTGTCAACGGGGACTCTGAAATTATCAGCATGAATGTTATCGTGATGAAGTCTTTATTGCAGAACATGCAGATTTTGTGGCCCCTGTAGTGAAAGCTAAGCCTACTGAGGTGGTCACCATGTGTCAGATACCTGTTGTGGGTTGTAAAGCTCAAATGTCTGCCAGTGACCCCTGTACTCATGCAAGGGTAGTGCATGGAAGGGAGGAAACAGACCACGAAGGTGGTCTTGCAGCTGCTGTGAGTCAGGTGTATGGAGGGACCCGCGAGTCCTCAGACATTAAAAACTCACCCAGTAAAGAGGCTGAGATTATCAGCAGGGCTTTCCTTGATGTTGCGATTGTCTTCAATAATGATGTTATTATTGCCCTACAGGTTAAGGGTGGCACAGAGGAACATTGTGCCACAGTGGATCCTAGTCCAAGGGAAGTTATCATCACTGAGGTGGTCACTAAGATAGGCCAGATGTCAGCTAGTAACCTAGAGGTGGAGCTTCAGGGTCCCAAGAAATTAGAGAATGTAGCTGACCCTAAGGAGCATGAGATGGTCAGTGAGGACCAGAGGACTTGTGTTGAAGAGAGATTTTGGTTTGGGCTCAGGTGCGCCCCAAGCGGCCGTGGTCAGGGGCATAGCTATAGGGGGTGCAGAGGTAGCAGTCGCCACCGGGCCCTGCAGCTTGAAGGGGCCCAAAAGCCCTTCTGCCACATAAGGATGTACCAGCATTGTAAGTGGCACATTGTAGCTGGGGGGGCCCATGTCACTTTTTGCACTAGGGCCCAGGAGCTTCAAGTTACGCCTCTGGCCATGGGGGATAGTGACCCTGACATGTGTGCTGTCATTACAGCTTCTGGTGAAGATAGTGGGGTTACTGGGTCCAACTAGGGGTCTGTTGCTTCTGTGAGACCCAAAATAGTGAAGACACTGCCCAGTGGGCACAAGGACCAAGGTAGTCGGTTTTTGGAAGAAGGTTACCAGGTATGATAGTGCTGGTGTTGGAGTTGTCAGCAGTATCCCTGTGAAGGTCAATATACGGGCTGAGGATGGTGACTTCAATGTTCCAGAGCAGGTAGGCATGGTGCCACCTATGGAAAGTGACTATGACTTCATTTTTGCCCATTGTACGTTGAGTACATGGGATCAGCTGTATGTGAGCGATGTTGTCTCTGCCCAGACGTTGGCCCTGTGTAGGAGCTTTGACCCCGGAGGAAGGGTTGTGCAGGGTGATCAAGACCTACGGCCTTTATCAAAGGGGGGTGGGGATATGTGGCAGAGCGACCATAGTTGGTCGCTTGGTGCTGCCACTAGGTGGTGTACTTCAGGAGACCCACTAGAAACATGCCACCGAGGGCATGGTCTCAGTGGGGGAAGCCAGGTGTTGTCATTCGCAGGGTTTAGGTTTGTGACGTCATATGTAGTTCGGGCTGGGTGGTTCAGCCCCTTAAAGGGTGGCTTCTGGGAAAAAATGCGTTTGGGGTGGGGTTTGGTTTTTACCATGTTTTCCCAAATTTTCCCTGTTCCCGCCCCGGGATTGGGTAAAGTCTCTGGAGACTATTAAAGGGTTTTACTAGATGATCGGGGGGGGTTTTCGCCCGCAGTGTGGAGCAGAAGAGGGATTTGAAAGAGGATCTGGCCCCCCCAAAAGGCTTGGGGAGAAGCCAAGGGGCCCCGGGGGGAGGGCGGGAAAAAAAATTTTTAAAAGGGAAATGTATTGTGGGCTGGGGCATTAGGTCCAGCTCAAAAGGGGGGAAAGGGGGTTGTTCTACAACCCGTTTAGTTTAGTGGCCAAAACGGCAAAGAAAAGGGTTTTTTTTGTTTTTTGTTTTTTTTTGCTTTGGGTTATCCCGGGGCCTTTAATTAAAACTGGCTGGGGCCAAATTTAAAAAAATGGCCTTTGGGGTCGGAGTGCTAATAATTTGGAGTGAGGGGTGTTTATGAATAAAGGCGATCCGAGATGAAAGACCCCCGGACTTTAGCCAAGGGGTTTGGGGAAGGCTTTTTGGGGGGGGGGGGAAAAATTTTTATATTTTTTTTGTTTTGTTATTTTTTTTATTTTTGGGTTTTTTATTATATTTTTTTTACTTTTTATTTTTATATATATTTATATTTTTAATTTAAAATATATATATAAAATTTATTTTACCCAAAAAGGGGTACGGAAAGTATTCGGGGCCCTTTTTAAATTTTTCACTGTTTGTTTCATTGGGTGCTATTTTGGGGAGATCAAAAAAAGTTATTTTTTTGCTAATTAAAAGTCACTCTGCACCCATCTTAAAAGAAAAAAAACAGAAATGTAGATATTTTTGAAATTTATTAAACAAAAAAAAACTGAAATTTCCCCCGGTCATAATATTAAAACCCGTGCTTGGGGGCCCCTCCCTAAATTTTAATCAATGTTTTCCCCTTTCCCCTTTTTATTCCCCCTTTAGATGGGTTTTCATTTTTCCCTTGGAGTCCAGCTGTTTTAATTTTAAAATGATTTTAATTTTTTTTGGGGGGGGCATAACCCCCTTTTCTTATAAGACTTAAAGCTTCCCCAGTGCCTGTTAAGGAAACTGAGGAAATTGAAGGGTTTTTAAGGAAAATGCCCAAGGGGTTTAGGGGGACAGAAAATTGTGGCAAGGCACAGATTGGACAAGGTTTTTAAAATAAATTTTCCCCTTTCAACTAAAGGTTTTTAAGGGGAAAAGTGGGGTCCTTTAATTTCCTTAAAAAGGAAGAAGTTTGGGTTTACCACTAATTTCCTTTGGGCCTGGGGTATCCAGCCCAAAAATAAGCATTTTCATTTAGAGAAAAGGCCCTTTGGGGAGAAAAGGGAAAAAAAACCCCCAAGGGTCCTGGTTTTTTGGCTCAGAGAATTTCGTTTTGGGGATGGAGAAAAGTTCACCCAAAAAAAATATACTGCAGCCCCCCCCAGGGGCAGGGGTTTTTTGGCAAGGGGGTGCCCAAGGAAAACCTTTATCCTCCTAGCAAGAAAAAAAGCCCTCTTTCAAAATTTGGGCGGAATTTCCCCGAAATTTTGAGAAAAAAAGATTTTTCTGGTTTTATGAGACGAAGATTGAACTTTTTTGGTTGTTTTTAATTGTAAAAAAGCGGTTTTTGTTTTGGAGAAAAAACATGGGGGAATTTCTCATCACCCGCCCATCACCCGCCCCTTACAATCCAAAAAAGTGAAACTTTGGGTTTTGGGTTGGGGGCATAAGGGATGGGGGGGTGGGTTTTTCAGCTGCGGGGAGAAAAGGGCGAATCGGTTGCAATTGAAAGGGAGAAAGGATTGCGGCCCAAATACGGAGATATCAGGTATAAAAAACCTTTCCGCCGTGCTTGGGTTTAGGATGGGCCTTCTTTCCAAAAAAAAATGATCCTAAAAAACAAAACCCCGCCCCAAAAATAAAAAAAAGGGGTGGCTTTAAAAAGGGGAAAAACCCTTTTTGCCCCTTTTCCCTTTTTTCCCTTTTTTTTTTTCATGTGGTTAAAAAGACATGCCCAAATGGGTTTCCAAAATCAAGTTTCCAATCAGTTTTTAAAAACACGTGGATTTTTAAAAAGAAGGGGTAGGGAAAAATCTCAAGGAGGTCAAAAAAGGAAAATGGCAGACGTGAAGTTTTAAAAATGGGGGGTTCAGCAAAAGGGGTTTTTAATAAATTATAACCCTTTGATATTTCGTTTTTTTGTTTAAATTTAAAAAATTTCAAAAAAAAGTAATTTCAGTTTATTTTGTTTTTTTTTTTTTCAAGATGGGGGGGTTTCAGCGGGGTTCATTTAAATTTTGGGAAAAAAAATAAAAACTTTTGGTTCCCTTTCCAAAAGGTTTCAATAAAAAAAGAGTGACAAATTTAAAGGGGGGTTTTAATTTCTTTCCCCCCCAATGTTTTATATTTTAGCAGTTTTTAAAACTGTATAAGGGGGAGATTTTTTAGGGGTTATTTACAAAAAAACTTAATTTTATTGTCACGGTTCATGCCAAAAGGTCCCCGGGCCTTTTGGAAGTTTGCCTGTCCTTTCTTGGGCCCTGTCGTGCGGGGCTCCCTGTGCTGGGGGGCTGGGTTAAATCTGTGGTTTTTGTTGTTATTGGGCCTTTTCCGTTGCTCCTATTCCCGGGGTTGTATGTGCACTGAGCCCCTTGGCCGACGGCGTCAGCTCCTGGCCGTTATTGGGTCCCCCCTGTTGGGGCACCTTCTTTGACCCATGACCCCTGGTATTTAAAGGAAGTTCCTGTCGTGCTCCTTTGTCGTCCATTGTTGCGTTTGTGTTGTGCATTTATAGGGGATTCTTTTTGAGCTTTTGGGCCCGATCCCCAACTCTTTCTTTTTTGGATTTTCCCCGGGGATGTGGTCCGTTCCCGCCCCCAATCCAGACTTCTGCCACCCCTTGTCTTGTTTTGCTGTTCTGCACCCTTCCTGTATCCTGCCATGGCCCTGTCCAGTACCCGCTGTGTATCCTGCCGGGGATCCCTGTCCGTTTCCTGATGTGTATCCTTTCCATTGCCCCCGTTGCTTTGTTTTTTTCATGCTGTAAAAACCCGTGCACAACCCTTTCCTGCTGTTTTCCCGTTTAAAAAACAAATTTTGCCTGGAAAAATCCCGTCCTTTCACCCCGGTTTTCAAACCAAAAGGTAGGGCCGTAAGGGGGTAGCGACCCGGGGGGTTCCCCCCAGAAAGGTCCGTTACCCTTTTCGGTGGGTTCCGGTGAAGAGGGGGGGCCGTTAGACTTTGCTCCCCGGCGTGGAATTTTCATATAAAAATTTCCATTCGCCCCGGGCGGTGATACAGTGGTTCCCCAAAACCCGGAAAAACAGACGATCGGCGCTTCCGAATATGGGTTACCCCGTTTTTTCGGACCTTTTATGCTTTTTTTTGGGGGGATTTTTTCGCTGGAAATTTAACCCCCATAAAGAGTCTTTAAAAAAGAACCTTGGGCAGTATTTTTAAATCGTTTTTTGGGGGGGAAGTATTTTAGGGAAAAATTTTTAACCCTTTCGTGAATTTAAGTGTTTGTCAATTTTGAGGCATTTTACCCCAAATGAAAATTTCCCCTAAAAAAACCAAAAGGTGGTTGCAATTTTTTTACTTTGCAAAAAAAACACCCCTAAAAAAAAACCCTTATCCAAAAATATTTCGCCATGTGGCATACCCTTTAAAGTTAAAAATATTTCCCTTTTGGGAAAAGCACTGTGTGTAAAGGTTTAAAGCTGCGCTGTTGATTAGTTAAAAACCTTTGGGGAACAAAGACATTTCTGTGTTTTGGTTGTTTTTATATGTATCCCCCCCCCAAAAAATTTTTTATTTTTTCAGATAAATTTTAAATATGGCTTGCAAATTTTTTAAAAAATTGAAATTGGGAAAATGGATAATATTTGAAGTTTAGGATGGGAAAAAGGGTTTCAAAAAAGGGGGAAAAGGGGAAAAAAAAGGGGAAATTTTCAAAACAATTTTTCTACTACACTAAAAAGTTATAAGGGTTTTGGAAAAATAGAAAACAAGGTCCTCCAAAACCAAAAAAGGGGTGGGCACCTAAACCTAAAGACCAGGGGAAAAAACCCCCTTTTTGAGGGGTTAGATAAACAAGAAATTACCCGTTTAAATAATTTCTGCCATATATAGAGAACCCAAAAGGAGTGTGGAGAGGGAGAAAAAACAAATTTTTTTTTCCCTAAAAAAAAAAGTAAATTTTTTCTGGGGACCTAAAATAGGGCCCTGACCCTTTGTAGTGCTTTGGCTATAGTTATGTGCCTTTGTAAAGTGTCAAATTGACAGAACCCAGCTCCAAAAATTTTAAAAAAACCAAAAAAGTGGGGCGAAAAAAAGGAGTTTTTAATAAAAATAAAATGAAAAGGTTTGTAAGTGGAAAATTTTTTCTCAAAAAACCCCCTCAAATCTAAAAAAAAAAGCTTTTTAAAAAAACTTTCTTAGAATTGGGGTTGTCTAATACTTTAGGTGAAATGGTATAAAAAGTTTTTAAACATTTAATTAGTAAAAGATTTATGGGTTTAAAAGGAAAATAGTGTTTAAATTTCTTATAAAAACAGTTGAACAAAGAAAGAAAGTTGAATAAAACCCGACGGTTTTAAAATGAAGAAAATTAAGTATTTTAAAGGGAAAAAATTGGAACCTTTTAAAAAAAAATGGTTATTTATGCCCGCACCTTTTAAAAGGGGTTTTATCTTTTCAAAAAATGGTCTTAAAAATAAAAAAAGGGGAAAGGAAAAATAAAAAAATTTGGGGAAGAAAAAAGCCAATTTGCAATTGGGGGGGGGCAAGGCAAAGCTTTTCTTGTTACCAGGTCCTTTTTTTTTTCTGTTTTTTTTTTTTTTTTTATATTAAACCCGGTCCCTGTGAAAACCCCCTTTTCCTTAAATAAAGGGCCCCGCAATTTTCACTTTTTAAAATTCAGAAGAAAAGGGAAAAACCCTGAAAAGGGTTTAAAAATGGGAACAGCACAATTGTGGTTTATCCCCTGCCCGTTTTAGAAAAAATTTTTGGGGTGTAGCATTTTCCTTTTCCAAACCTGGGAGAAAAAGGGGTGCGAGATTTACAATTTAAAAAACATAAAAAAGTTTTGTCCGGTCCCAACTTCCTTTCTTAGAAGGGAGTCTAATGCCCGTTTCTTTAGGTGGATTTCAACTGTAAACTTTTAAAGCTGTGACAGGAGAAAGTGATCCCAATGGAGTCTAGACTGAATTTCCGCCCCTGTGGGGAAAAAATTTTACAGTCTTATAAAAAAAGAATGCCCTAAAGGGGGAACACGTGGAAAATTGTGGAAAAAAGAAGGGGGGGGGGGGGGGTCTTGGGAGGGCCCGCAAAGAAAAAGTGAAAGGGGGGTGGGTGGGCACCTGCTGGGAGGGGTAACACCCTGCATTTTCCTAAAATTTTGAAAAAGTTGAGGCAGTAATGAACAGCCAAAAAAAATAAAAAAAAGGATAAAATTTCCCCCTTTAAAATGCTAAAGAAGTAATATCCAAAAATTTTGGGACATCAAAAAAGAAATTTTTTTTTCAGCAAGTTGAGGCCCCCTCCCCAATTTAGGGTTTTTAGAAAAGGGGCCGGTTTTAATTTTTTTTGGGGGCCCAAAAAAGTTTTCTTATAAAGGGGATGAAAAAGGGAACCCAAAAACCCCGTTTTGTTTTAAAGGTTCACCAAAGGAAACACCAATTTTAAATGGGCATTTTTTTTTGGGGAAAGGGAACTTTGTTTTGATAACATGAATTTAGTTCTAAAAAGAAATACCCCAAAAATAATGCCAATAATGAAATTTGTGTTCCCAAAGGGGTATTATGAGTTTTAAAAAAATAGATAAAAAGCAATGTGTTTTTAGTGAGGGCTGCCAAATTTGGGCAATAAAACAAAATTTTATGTAAAGGGGTTTAGAAAAAAGTAAAATTTATGTAGGAAGCCCTTTAAAAATTAAATAAATTTTTAAACCTTAGATAAGTCATAGTCGTCTCCCGGGGATAAGGGCCCGTGACGAAAAGTCCCCCCCGTTGGGCGCAAAATTAAATTTAGAATCACCTCTCCTCCCTGGAACCCACTTTTCAGGGGTTTTTCCCTGCCCCCGTATAATCACCAAAACTAAAGGGGGTGGTTTTTTAAAACCCCCGATGTGTTTTTTATTGTCCCCGGTTTTTCTTTAGTAATTTATCCAAAAAGGCAAACAAATGGGAAAAAAAAAAAAATAAAACCCCCAATGATTTTTTGCATTGAGACAAAAAAAAAACCACATGTTTGGCTCCTAAGGGATTTCAACCCAGGCCCCTGTGCAGAAAAGCAAAAAGTTTTAAAATAGCTAAGTTGTTGCTACTCTAAAAAAAAAAATAGACCTTTTGTGAGACATGTGGGGAAAGGGGATGGTGTTTGGGGGCCCGGGGGTTTAAAAATAATAAGCTTCAAACCCAAATACACATGCCCCTGTTGAAACCAGAAAATGAAAGCCCCCCCGCCCCCCCCCCGGAAGCCCCCCCCCCCCCCCCCCCCCCCCCCCCCCCCCGGGCAAAACAAGGGCATGAAATGCCTTTGTGGCAAAACTCCTTTTAATAAAAAACTTTTCATACTTGGGGACAAGGGAGTTGGGCATCTTGCCCTTTTAAAATGGGTGATAAATCAGGGTTTTGGGTTCACAAGAAATGTTGCTTTTTTTAAATTTAAATTTTTTTTAATAAAATTTAGTGACCCTTTTTTGTACAATCAACCCTTAGAAAATGTTTTCCCTTTCCCCCCCTTCTGGGCAGTTTCAATCAAATTTCCCCCAATTTAAACTTAGCAAGTCCCCTGGGAAAAAGGATTTTTAGAGACATTGATCCCCAATTTTTTAAAAAAGAATTTGGGCTTTTTCTTAAATGCCGTGGGTTGTTACGATTAGATCTTAAATTTTCCCATATGTAATTTAAGTCTGTTTTTACCAAAGTTAAAAAACCCAAAAATTGAGTGGAAAAAAAATCAAGGAAAAAATTTGAAAATAGGTAAATTTGGGAATAAATGTAAAGGGAAAAAAGTGACTTGTAAAAAATTTTCGTTTTTTCTGAGTCTCAAAGATTCATTTGGCCCTTTCCCCAAAGGGTTTTTTTCTTTATCGGGTTTTCTCGCTCTTGGTTGTGGTCTGAGTTTTCCCTTTGAGGATTTGAGTTTTTTGAAACCCCTTTGTACCCGATTTGATTTTGGGCTAATAAAAAAAGATTGAAAATTTGAGAAAAAAAATTAGGGAAAGAATGTTGTATAAAATTTCTTCTTCCCCTCACTTTCTCCCCTGAAGGGTTTAAATTTAGCCAAAATTTTTTAGTTTTGTGAAAAAAAAAGTTTTAAAAGTGTTTTAGGCCCTACACCCCTTGCAAAACATGTATAAAAAAACAAAAACCCCGCTATATAAGTTCATCGACAGACATAGGAACGTTTGGGTATACTGCAGGGATCAGTAACCTTTCAACCCCTATTGACATTTGAATGAAACTATGGGTGGGGCTAATTATTAAGATGACACCCGCCGCTAACAGAAGGGATTGGAGGGGGGTCCCCGATTCCTTGTGTTTTTAAACCCTTTTGATGCCCGGGGGGGATGTGGCCCGAAATTTAAAAAACAAAAAGAAAGGTGCGTTTGACTGTTATTTTTCCAATGCACCTCCAAACCAAAAAAAAGTTTTCAGGTTGAAAAAAATAGAAGTGCCTTATTGGTAACCCTTGCATATTAAATTCAGCTTGCCAAAATTTTTTGAGCCCCTTTAAACAAGTTGGGAAAAACCAAAAAAAAATTGGTCGCAGAAAAAAGTTAACAAAAGAATGTTTTTTTTTTTTTTGTATAAAAAAACCTAAAAAATTTCCCAAAAAAAAATTAAATTTTTGGGATCAAACCGAATTGAAACCCCAAATAAAAGGGGAAAACAGAAAAAAAAATAAAACATTTTGAGTGAGTGCCAAAAAAAATAAAGGCCCCCCCAAAAAAAGGACAAGAAAAATTTTTTTTTACTTTTTTACCCCAAAATTAAAAAAAAAAAGTCTGGGTTTCCCAAATAATTAATGGTTTGGGGCAATGGTACCATTTTAAAAAATACCCGTGTGTCCCGCAAAAAAACAAGTCTCATTAAAATTAGGGAGGGAAAAAAAAATTTTTTGGTTTTTGGAAAGGGAGGAGGAAAAAATTAAAAATTTACAAAAGAAAAAAAATTTCGGGGGGGAAGGGGTTAAAAAATGGCACGTAAAAGAAAACCTTTTAAAAAGTCAGGTTTATGGCCCTTTTCCTGGGTCTACTAGATCCTGCCCAGGTTGGTTGCAAAATTTTATTATCAAAATTTTTTCAACGGAAATCCCTTTATAATTTTGCATTTTAATTATTGCTCTGTTTACACAAACAAGTTGAAATCAAAAAACATTTAAAGGGCCCTAAGATTTTTTCTAGATGAGACCTTATGTCATTCTGGACGTTTGGAAATTGACCTTTTTCCAAAAAAAGAAGTTTAAGTATTAGAAACCCCAAAGTTATTCCCTTTCCCCCAAGGGAAGATATTGCCTTTGTGAGGGTTTTCAGAATTTACTCAATTTGGGGGGAGAAAGGGGAATTTTCCCCGGGTATATAAAATTTATACTTTTAAAATGAATTTTTCAACAAACCCCAAAAGGGCCGTTTAAAAAAATAAAAAGTTTTTAATTTATGTTTCCTTTTACTTGGTCCGGGGTATTGTAATTTTTGGGGTAAGAGAGAAAAAAATGGGAATTTTTTAAGGGTTTCAAAACCCCCCCAAATTTTAAATGAAAACTTTAAGAAGAATTGGAAGTCAGAAATTTTAATTTCCAAAAATCAGTAACCCCAACCTCAAAAAATTTTTCTTTTTGGGTGGGAAAGGGGCCCCCAAATTCCCCAGACACATCCAAAATCTTGTGAAAAAGTTTTCCCCAAGAAATTAAAGGGTTTGGTTTGGTGCTGAAAAAAGCAGCCCCCAAATTTGGTTTTTTGGGAAAGGGGGGGTCCAACAAAAAACCATTTAGGTTTCCTGGGGAAAGTGTCCCTTTCCTTTTGGAAAATATAGGGCGAATGATTTTAACCCGGAAATTTTCGCCCCCCATTTTGGGGATATTCTGGGCCTCCCTGGGCCCCCATCGGGTGGGTTGGGGCGCAGCGGGGGGCCGGTGTTAGGCGCAGGTTTTCACAATTTTGGCTGTTTCCCCACCCTGAAGGGGGGGAAATTGGGTGCAAAATTGGGCCCCGTGTAGGTGTTCCGGGGGCGGGACGCCCGGGGCCCGCGCTCGAAAACTCCGAGGTAGTAAAGATCCCGAGTCCCGGCCCCAAAATGCGGGGGGAAAAAATGGAGGTCGGAATCTCCCGCAAATCCGTTCCTGGTTGATTTTGGTTCTAAAAAGCTCGGGCCGGGGGGGGGCGAAGGGGAAGGGGAGAAGGAAAATGCGGGGGAAAAATAGAAAAATGCCCAAAAAAATAAACTCTGCGTCAGTCCCTGCAGCTGGAATTTTGATTAAAAAAAATCGCCCTTTTTAAAAGGCGTAAAACATTCTCCCGAAAAAGAGATCAAACCTAAAAAAAAAAAAAATTTAAAAAAATCACTTTCCAAAAAATCTAGGTGGGCAACCTCAAGGGAAATTTTGATATTGGAAATTTTCCGGGAAAACAGTAATTCCCAAAAACTGAAAAAAAATTTTTCATTGGTCGGCCCTAAAATTTGGCCCCCAAACAGAAAAAGGGCGAAAGTTTTAACCATTTTTAAAACTAGGGGGGTTTTTGACCAAAAAACCTTTAAAATCAAAGGGGGGAAGTTCAAAATTTCAGGAAAAATTTTCAGAAAAAGAAGGGTGAAATTTGGTTTAGTAGCGGGGGGGGTTGGGTATCCGCCCAAAAAAAGAATTTGGAGCGGACAGGGACCCTTTTTTAACCTTTTTGGGGAAATTAGACCAAAAAAAATCAAAGAGGGGCCGTTCAAAAATTTCCCGTAAAAAAGCAGAAAAAAAGCTTTATTGGTCGGTTTTAATCCCGGGGCTTGGCTATATTTGGCCAATTTAGATGGGGCGGGAGCCCCTTCTAAACCCCATGGGGGAAAATATAGACCCAAAACAAAAATTTAAAGGCGGAAAAAGTTCAAAATACCCGTTTAAAAAAACAGAAAAAAAGAGTGATTTTGGGTGAGTAGCGGGGGTTGGCTATCGCCAATCAGAGCGCCCGGGTAAATTCCCATTTGTAGTTATGGGAGATCGGGGGGCCCCTGCAACTCGGGTAGGCCCATGTGGCTTGGGGTTTGGGAAAAAAAACAAACTTTTTATTAAGTGTAAAACATTTTCGATAAAGCGCCTTTAAAAAATTCTCTATAAATAAATCAGTTAAATCCCTTAAAAACGGGGTTTTTTCGCCGAGCCCCAGCTAAAATAAGGAATTTCAATTTTTAAAAGAAATTTCCCGGGGAAAAACAGTAATTTTTAAATTTTTTAAGTCTTTGATTGGTCAGCAGGGAAAACCCGCCAATAGAATAGGGGCGACCCGTGGAGTTATAAACCCATGGAGGAGTATTGACCAAACCCGAATCGGGCAAACCGGGACCCATTCCCAAAACCCAATTTGGGGAAATCTTGCCCAAACATATTCAAAGGGGGGGGACAGTTCCCAAAAAACCAAATAAAAAAGGGAGAAAAAAAGTGATAGGGAGCCGAGGGGGGGGGCTGTCCCCCGGGTTAGCCAAACAGGCGCGAAGTATTACCCCATAGAAGTTCTTGGGGAAAAGTATTTAGGGGCGGCTTGTTTTTGATTGGCTAAAATTAAAAAAAGGGAGGTTTTTTTGGACCAAAAGGGGGGAAAAGCAGCGGACGCTCTTAAGGGTTTTTTAATGCAAAATTTTAATAAAAATGTAAAAAGGGCCGTAATTTAAATGATAAGACTCACGAAGTTGTCCCGTTTTTGTTATTTAAAAAGAACAATTTTATTGGGGGAAAGAAAAAAAAAAATTTAATTTTAATAAAAAATTTACACCGGTTTGATGACTTCCCCCGGGGGGCAAATTCTTAGGGCAGTTTCCCCGCACTGCGCCTCAAAACATGGCAAGGCGGGCGGACTTTTCATGGTATGTATGAGGGCCCGGCGTGATTTAAATTTGGGGGCGCTTTCCTTAAAAAATTTGGAAAAACGAACGGGGCGTCCGATTCGGCCGGGGGTTTTTTTAAATTTTCGAAAAAAGTGTTTTTTAATAAAAATTTTTGGGGGGGTCTTTTTTTTCCCCCTGGGAAAAATTTTTAAAAAATTTTAAATATTTACCAAAAACAGATAGAAAAGATAGAATTTGAAAAGATCGATAGTTTTTTTAAATTTTTAAAACTTAAACTCCTTAAAAAAATAAAAAAAAATGAAAACAAACCCCAATTTTAACTGAAACCTTGAAAAAACATTTTTACTTGAAAAAAAAAAAATTTGTGTTTTTTTTTTTTTTTTTGTGCAGAGGGGATAATACTTATTTTAACCAAAAACCCCAAAAAAATTCCAAAAATCCGTGGAAATTTTTAGGTATTACCGAAGGGGGGAAAAAAAAGGGGTCTTTTATTTTTACCCTATGAAAATTTTGGGGTAAAATTTCATTATTTTTTAAAAGGAATGGTGGTTTAAAAGGAATTTTTGGGGGTTTTTAAAATTTGTTTTTTGTGGATTTCAAAAAACACCAAAAAAAATTACAAAAAAAACTTTGGGCAAAAAAGATTTTTTATTTGGGCACCCCCTACCCAAACAGATTGATCATTTTTCCACATAATCATTTTTTTTTTTTTTGTTTTTTTTAAAACAGGGGGACAAAAATTCCCAAAGGGTTTTTTTTTTGGGGGGACTGGTAAAGGGAGTTTAAAATTAAAAAGGGGAATGGGGATATCACCCCTGAAAAATGTCTGTTTTAAATAGAAAATTTTGTTTCCCGGAAAAAAACAGTTCTGTATTTTATTTTTTACACACGTGGAACCCCAAAAATTTTTTGTCTGTTCGGTAAAAAAAAAAGAAAAACCCCAAACATCATTTAAAAACTTTAAAATGGAACAAAAAAGTAACAATAAAAAAAATTTAACCCGAAATCAAATAATGAAAAACCACATTTGCTTTGAATTTGGTTAAACCCGGGGAAAGATTTTAGGAAAAAAAAAATAAACAAAAGGGTGGAAAAAAAAATTTTATTGGTCTTCCCTTTTAACATTTAAATTTTTGGGTTTCAAACCTTTTTGGGGGGCAATTAAATGCAAATTTTGGATTTTATTTTTTAAATTCAAGTGGAATTGGTTTCTGCTTTGTCCCAAAAGGCCCCTTTTTTTTATCCCACTCCCATAGGAAAAAGTCCCCCAGCTGTCTGGGTGGTGAAGGGGCCTTCAAATGATGGGATTTTTTAAATTCCTTTCCCCAAAACATGTTCCCAAAGGGGTTTTGATCGGTCAAGAAACCCCTTTCCCGAAAAAATTTTTTTATTTTAAAATAAACCCCTTCCCGACACCAGGCCAAAAAAATGGATTAAACCCCTGGTCAACATAATCAACAAAAAATTTTTGTTGAACCAGGGATAGTAGAAAAAAAGAAACACTGTAAAAAAAAACAATGACCGGCTTAAAGGGGGGTGTATCGCTTAATTATTCGGTTTATTTCAATTTCTTGCTTTTTTAGTTTTGTGGGAAAGCGGGGGGTTTTTTCCCTCCAGGGTGGATGACTTCACCCCCCTTCCTGTGGCCTGAGGGCTCCCCCCCCAAACCCCCCCCCCCTCTGAGTCCAAATAAACCTTTTGTCTTCCCCCTTTTGTAATACATCCCCAGCTGTGAGAGGGATCTGCCCAGTTTAGATTGAATGCAGCCTGTGGTATGAAATACAGCTCTTAAAAAATTAAGATGATAGGGAGAGACACAGTTGATATTGTGGACTCAGAGGGGAGGGGGGGAGTCTCAGGCCAGCAGTGAAGGGGGGATGATTCATCCAGGCCTGGGAGGGGAAGAAACGCCCCTGCATTCACAGAGCTGGGAAGCTAAGAGAAGTGTGAATCAGCCGAAGTAAGGAAGCGATACATCCCCTTTAAGCACTGTCATGTTTGTTACAGTGTTTCTATTTTTCTACTATGCTGGTTCAACTATATTTGTTGGATTATGTTGAACCAGCGGTGAATCCATTTCTGGCTGGTGTCGGGAAGTGTTTATTTCAATAAAAAAAATTTTTTCTGGATGTGGCTTCTATGAGCCATGATCTAAATCCTCTTGAACATCTGTGGAAGGAACTGAAGCCTGCAGTCTGGTGAAGGCACCTTCACACCCGAGACAGCTGGAGGAGCTTTCTCATGAGGAGTGGGATGAAATGCCTGTGGACAAGAGCAGAAGTCTCACTGAGAGTTATAGAAATCATATGTTTGCAGTGATTGCCACCAAAGGTTGTGCAACAAAATATTAAGTTAAGGAGACCATCATTATTTTCCAGGCCAGTTTGATTAGTTTGTTTTCTAAAATCATTCGGTTGAACCACAATTCGAAAGCAATGTCTGGTTTTCATTAGTTGATTTTCAGTAAATTTAAGTTTATTGTTACTGTTGTCAGTTTCAGGTTATTTCAGTGATGATTGTGGGTTTTTCTTTCTTTAACGGAACAGTATCAACAAATTTGTCCACGTGTGTATAAGATAAAATACAGAACTGTTATTTCTCAGGGCACATAAGTATTTACTAAAACAGACATGTCAGGTGATATCACAGGTCCTCTTTAATTTACACCTTTACCAGCGCACAAAAAATCCTTGACTTTGTCCACTTTATGAAAAAACAAAAAAACAAAATGATTATGTGGAAAAATAGATGCAATCTGATGGGTAGCTGTGACCATATAAATGTTTTTTGTCCAGTTTTTTTGTAATTCTGTTGTGTTTTGAAATACACAAAAACAAATTTGAAAACCCAAATTCCTTTTGACCACATGCCTTATGTAATATGTATTTTAGCTCATATGTGTCATATGTAAAATAAATAATCCCCTTTGTTCTCTTCTGTAATACCTACAGATTCACTGTTGTGGAATATTTTGTGGTTGGTTATACTAAGTATTATCCCTCTGCACTACACAAGATCAAGTAAGTATGTCATCGAAGGTTCAGTCAATTGAGTTGTCTCATTTCGGATATGATTTTAGGAGTTAAGTGTATAGTTGCTATCTATCTATCTATCTATCTATCTGTTTTTGTAAAGTATTTACATATTGTTTTTTAGTCATTCCTGGGTTAATTTGACCATACAAAATATATATATGTAGAAAAACACTATGGGCGACATGTATGATTCTCGCCGGGTCGGAGCGCGCCGTTTCGCCCGATTTTTAGTGAAAGCTGCTCCTGATTTATATCGGCGCCGGGGCGCGCTCATACATACCATGAAAAGTCCGCCGCGCCTTGCCAGTGTGTGAGGCGCCGTGCGGGACTGCGCCTAAGATTTGCCGCCGGAGGTAGTGCGATCATACATGCGGTGTAAATTATTTTATTGAATTTATATTTTTTTTTCTTTACCCCAATATTATTGTTCATTTTATATACACATCGGGACAACTTCGTGAGTCTTATCATTTGATTTCGGCCATGTACAGTTTTATTCAAGATTGCATTAGAATACCCATAAGAGCGTCGCTCGCTCTCCCATTGGTCCAAATAACCGCGCCTCTTTTAACTTAGCCAATCACAAACAGAGCCTGCTCTGAATATCTTTTCCCCATAGAACTCTATGAGTAAGTAGCTCGCGCTCTGATTGGCTAAGCTGGACGAGCCCCCGCTCGCTCAACCTATCAGCTCTTTTCTGCCTTTTTACTGTATTTTGAACTGTCCCGCCTTTGAATGTGATTGGTCAAGATTTCTCCATAGGTTAGAATGGGTCCCTGTTGCTCCGATTCTGATTGGTCAATACTCCTCCATAGGTTATAACTGGCCACTGTCGCTCCTATTCTGATTGGCTGGTTTATGCTGACCAATCAGAAGAGCTTAAACAATTTGAATTACTGTATTTCCCGGCAATTCTCTATATTGCAATACCTTATGTAGCGCCGGTCTCGGCGACAAACGCGTTGTTAGGGATTTAACTGATTTATTTTTAGAGAAGGTTTAAGCGCTTTATCTGATGATGTTTTACACTTAATAAAAATGATTTTTTTATTCATACTCCATGCCGCATGGCGCTGAGTGCCGAGATTGCATTGCGCCGATCTCTCCATAGACTACAATGGGAGAAGTAGCTCGCGCTCTGATTGGTTGGGATAGCCAAGCCCCCGCTAGCTCAGCCAATCAGCTCTTTTCTGTATTTTTACTGTATTTTGAACTGTTCCGCCTTTGATTTTGATTGGTCTATATTTCTCCATAGGTTAGAATGGCTCCCTGTCGCTCCTATTCTGATTGGCCGAGATAGCCAAGCCCCGGCTAGCTCAGCCAATCAGCTCTTTTCTGCATTTTTACTGTATTTTGAACTGTCCCGTCTTTGATTTTGATTGGTCTATATTTCTCCATAGGTTATAATGGGTCCCTGTCGCTCCTATTCTGATTGGCTGAGATAGCCAAGCCCCTGCTAGCTCAACCAATCAGCTCTTTTTCTGTATTTTTACTGTATTTTGAACTGTCCCGCCTTTGATTTTGATTGGTCAATAGTTCTCCATAGGTTTTAATGGTTCACTGTCGCTCCTATTCTGATTGGCCGATTTATGCCGACCAATGAGAATAGCTTTCAGAATTTGAATTACTGTATTTCCCGGCAATTTCCAATATCCTAATTCCTGATGTTGCGCCATTCTAGATTTTTGGAAAGTGATTTTTTTTATTTTTTTTTTTTATTTTTGAGGTTTGAGCTCTTTTTCTGAGAATGTTTTACGCCTTTATAAAGGCGATTTTTTTTTAATCATACTCCATGCTGCACGGAGCTGAGCGCAGAGATTTCTTTTGCGATCTTCTATGTTTCCTCGCATGTTCCGTTCTCGCTTCATTTAGACCAAAATCAACCAGATCTGACTGTCGGAGCTGCCGAGCGCTGCATCGCGCCGCACTTTGCATACTCGCGATTGTACATACCTCGGAGTTTTCGAGCGCGCCGCGTCCCGCCCCGGAACGCCTACAGCGCGCCCACACCGCACCCATTTCCCGCCCCTTCATGTGAGGCACAGCCGAAAGTGGTGAACGCTGCGCCTAACACCGCATCCCTGCGTCCGACAGCGGATTCGGGCCGGGGAGGCGCAGAATACGCCTGAAATCGGGCGAAAAGTCCGTTCATACATGTCGCCCTATATTTCCAAAAGGAAGTGGACACTTTACCAGGACACCTAAATTGACTTGTTGGACACCCCATTCCAAAACCAAAGTTGGGCTGCATTTTGCAGCACTAACAGCCTTTACTCTTCTGGGAAGCTTTTTCAGAAGATTTTGGAGTGTGTCTGTGGAATTTGTGCCCATTCAGCCAAAAGAATAGTATTGAGGTTAGGTACTGATGTTGGATGAGAAGTTCTGACTTCCAATTCATCTTAAAGTTGTTCATTCGGGTTGAAACCCTAAAAGAGTCCCATAATGTTATCTCTCTTACACCAAATGTTACAATAGGCACTGGACCATGTGAAGGATACATAAGTTCAAACTATTATTTTGTTACGGACTTTTCGGTTGTTGATCATTCATGTTTAAGTATAAATTATATACCTCAGGGTATTCCTTCTCCCTCCATTGAGTGATGCTGCAAAGCTCAGGCAGAGGCAATATCTTCCCTTGGGTGGAAACGGAATAACTTGAGGATCTATACTTAAACATGTCTGTGGAGAAAGGTCAATGACCGAAACGTCCAGAATGACATAATTGTCTCATCTAGAAATAATCTTATGGCCTAGATGTATTTTGATATCAACTTGTTGTGTGAAGACTGAAGCAGATAAGTTATGCACAATATCAATGGAGTGCCGTTGAAATGTTTTGATAATAGCAATTGCAACCAACCGGGGCAGATCTAGTAGATCAGAAATGTCATGAACTGACTTGTGAAAGTGGTGTCTTATAACAGTGCCATGTTTAACCCCTTCCCGCCGCAGGTTTTTTTTTGTCATATTAATTTTTTCCTCTCTGCCTTCCAAAAACCAAAACATTTTTCTGTCTACATAGTTGTATGAGAGCTTGTTTTTTGCGGGACACACTGGTACCATTGACCTACCATATAATGTACTGGGAAACCAGACATTTTTTTTAAGTGGGGTGAAAAGTAAAAAAAAATTGTACTTTTGTGGGGGCTTTATTTTTATGGCACTCACTCATAAATGATGTGTTTATCTGTATTCTGTAGTTTGTTTCGATTCTGGTGATACCAAATATGTAGGGTTTTCGTTATGTTTTAGTACTTTACAAAAAATAAAAACATTCTTTTGTTAACTTTTTCTGCGACCAATAAGTTTTATGTTTTTCCACTTGATTAAGGGCTTAAATTTTTTGCAAGCTGAAGTATAGTGCAGGAGGGTGTACCAATATGGCACTTCTATTACTTTCAACCTGAGATCTTGTTTTGGTGGAGGTGCGATTGGAGAAAGGAACAGTCTACAGCACCATTCATTATGAAGTTAGAATTTCTGGCCACGATCACCGGCATCTAAAGGGTTAAACAGCAGGGATCGGAGCCCGCTCCAATCCCTGCTGTTAGCGGCGGGTGTCATCTGTAATAATTAGCCAGCACCCATAGTTCATGCAAATGTCAATACGGTGTTAAGGTTACTGATCTCTGCAGTATGACGCATACTGTTCCTACTGTCTGTCGATGAAGCTTATATAGCTGTGTGTTTGATTTTATACAGCTGTTTGCAATGTGTATGGCTGAAACACATTTAGAAACTGTTTTTCACATACTAAAAAGTTGCTGATTTATAATGCATTCATGGGAGCAGTGAGCGGAAGCAAGAATTTATACAACATTCATACCTAATGTTATTTCTCTATTTTCAGTCTTTTTTAGTAGACAAGATGCAAATCGTGTACTAAGGGTTCATAAACGTGCAAATACTCTAATGGAAGAACTCAGACCAGGCAACCTAGAGCGAGAATGCTATGAAGAGAAATGTAACCTTGAGGAAGCCAATGAGATCTTTGAGACTCGAGAAGAAACGGTAAGATTTTACAAGTCACATTTTTCCTACATTTATTCCCTATTGATCCTATTTTCAAATCTTTTCTCTTGATGTTTTTCAGCTCAACTTTTGGGCAGTTTACTTTGGTAAGACAGACGGAATTACATATAGTATATTTAGAGACCTAATCGTAACAATCTACGGCAGTAAGAAAATGCCATGTCTTTTTTAGATGGGGATCAATGTCTCTCAAATCCTTGTTTTCATGGTCTCTGCAAAGATGGAATAGGGAAATTTGAGTGCATCTGCCCAGAAGGCTGGGAAGGAAAACTTTGTTCTAATGGTGAGTGTACATGAAAATGTCACTAAATATATTAAGAAATATTTAAGTGAAAGGTAAGCAACACTCTTGTGAATCGAATCTGATTTATCACCCAGTATTACAAGGCAAGATGTCAGCTCCACGGCGCCTAAGTATGCAGTATTTATTAAAGGAGTTTTGCCACAAAGGCATTTCATGCCTGGTTTGTCCTGCTTCAGCTTTCAGTGTGTTCAACAGGGGGTATGTGTGATTTGTTTGAACTGCATATTATGTGACCCAGCAGGCTTGCCATCACCATGCCTTTCCCCACAGTGTGCTCACAAAGGTCTACTTATGTAGAGTAGCTACAACTTAGCTGAGTGGTTAGCACTTCTGCTTTTCTGCACAGGGGTCCTAGGTTGAAATCCCTGTAGGAGCCAAACATGTGGATTTTTTTTGTCTCAATGCACAAATCTGATTGAGGTTTATTTTTTTCTTTTCATTTGTTTGCACTGTTTGACTAATTACTAAGGAGTACAGAGGACAGGAGTAGAATGACAGCACCTGGGTTTAAAAACTCACCCAGCAGTGAGTGTGTGTGATTACTAGGCAGGGAATAGACTGACAGTAGGTGCAAGGGAGGAGAGGTGATGTCTGAGTATGTGCGACCAGGACTGAGGAGCTCTCGTCACTGGTCTTATCCCCTGGAGACGAGCTATACACTATCTAAGGATGAAATTATTTAATTTTCAAGCTTCCTACATCAATTTTACTTTGTGGCTAAACCCCTTTACATACAATGTCTTATATGCTCAGATTGGCAGCCCTCACTATTAACACATTGCTGTTATCTAGTTGTTACACTCATATACACTTTGACACAAAGTTCATTATTGGCATTATTTTTGTGGTATGCTTCTTTTATGAACTGATTCATGTTTTTTCTTAACCATTCATGGTTTTCTTGAATATACCTTCCCAAAATAAGATGCCCATTGATCTGGTGATCATGGTGACCATTCAACAGGGTTTTGTCTATTCATCCGCCTATAAGGTAACTTTTTGTCCAAAACATTACGCACTGCTAAAGCCTAGTGAGGAGGAGCTTCATCTTGCTGAAAATAGAATTCTTTATTTTGATGCTCCAATTTGTGATATTACTTCTTGTAGCATGTTAAAGGGGATGTATCGCTTCTTTAGTTTGGCTGATTCATACTGCTCTCAACTTCTCAAATCTAGGAATGCAGGGGCGTGTCTTCCCCTCCCAGCTGGGTGACATCATCCCCCCTTCACTGCTGGCTCCCAAGACTCCCCCCCCTCTCTGAGTCCACATGTCACTGTGTCTCTCCCTATGCAGTCTTATTTTATAAGAGCTGTATACATACCACAGGCTGCATTCAGTCTTGACTCAGCACTGATCTCTTCTCCTGTCACAGCTGGAGTGTGTTACAGTTGAATCCAGCTCTATGAAACGGCACAGATCTCCCTTCTATGCAGGAGAGTTAGGCACCGGGACAAAACTGTTATGTTTTTTCATTGTAGAATCTGCTGCAGTCTGTTTCTGCTAGGTGTGGAGAGAGAAAATGCTACAGCCCCTAACTCTGAATCAGGCAGGGATCACTCACAATTGTGCTGTTTCCTGATTGTGTAAGCCCTTCAGTGTAATTCTGTTTCTTCTGGATGTATAAAGTGAAAATGTTCCGGTCCCTGAGTGAGAGACAGGGGGGGATCAGCAGGGACCAGCACTGGATATCAGTATAAAGAGAAACAGAAGATAAGGGATCCTGTGATAACAAGACAGCTTTGCTAATGACATCCAATTGCAAAGTTGCTTCTTTTCACTGTCCCCTTATTCTGAAGACCATTTAATGAAATGATAAAACCCCTTTAAGGTTCAGGTCTGAAGTAACCATTGTATTGTAAAAGGTCCAATTATCCCTTTACATGACAGGATCTCTTGCACTGTTACCTCAGGTTGATTCAACTGTTCTTATAAGTAATAAACTCAGTTGTGCCTATTAACATAATCCTTTTACTAATTCATGGATTAATCTTGGTTGATACATTTGCAGCCCTAAGTATTAGACAACCCCAAGGTCTACAGGAAAGTCTTTAGAAGCTTTCTTTTTAGAGTTGATGGGGTTTGAGTAACATTTCACTTACTAACATTTCATTTTTATTAGTAGTAACACTCATTGGTCGACCACTATTTGGTGTATTACAGATTGAGCTAGTTCTGTCAGATTTGACTCGTTACAATATGCACATAACTATAGCCATAGCAGCTACTATGTTGTCGAGGGCCCTATTTAGGTGCCAGAACATTGTACTTTTTTTTTAGGGAAAAACAAGTTTGTGGCTTTCTGCTCTCCAGCACTCCTATGTGGGTTCTCTGATATATGGCAGTATTATTTATACTGTTAATTATTGCTACTTACGCTGCTGTTTCTGTTTCCTGTCATTAGGTGTTAGGTGCCCACCCCATTTTGCTATGTGGACCTGTGAATTCTAGTTACAACCCTGGATATACTAATAGTGTAGTAGATAGATGTGCTGCAAATTCTTCTTCCCGTTTCTGTTGAACCTTTTTCCTATCCTGCATCTTCAAATATTATCCACTTTCAATGTTCATTTGTTAAATTGCAAGCCATACTTAATGATCTGAATAATAGAATAGATTTTTTGGGATACATATCAAACAACCAAAACACAGAAATGTCTTTGTTGCCCATGGTAACTAATCACAGCGCAGCTTTCACCTTTACACACAGTGCTATTCAGAAATGAAATATTTTTAGACTGTTAAGGTATGCTCACATGGCGAAATATGTCTGAGTAGAGGTGTTTTTTAGAGGTGTATTTTTTGCAAAGTAAATATGCACCACCATTGTTTCTATGGGGATTTCACTTGGGTAAATGCCTCAAGAATTGACAAGACACTTAAATTCACGCAAGTGAAATTGTCCCTAAATACGTGTCCCAAATACGATTGTAAAAATACGTGTCAAGGTGCTGTTTGAGACTCATTATAGGGTATATTTCAGCGAAAAATATGCCCCCAAAAAAGCATAAATGTCGCGATACGGCGGTAACAGCATATGCTGAAGCGCCGATCGCTGTTATCCAGGTGTGGATCCACTGTGATCACCGCAGGCGAGATGGTATATATAGATCCACGCCAGGGAGCGAGTCAAAAGGGGGCCCCCGTCTTCACCAGCCCACCGAAAAGTGGGAGGGGGACTTTGTGCGGGGAACCCCCAGGCGCAAACCCCTGACGGGGCTCCTGCGGTGATAGCGAGGTCGGGGCGGATCTCCAGCACAGAAGGGGGTTTTGGTTAAAACAGAAACAGCAGGAAACTGTGCGCAGGATACAGCAGGAATAAAGGGTAGAAACCCAGGGGAATGAGGTTTAAAAGAGATGGAGGGGGAAAACGGGGGATACAAAAGGGGTACGACAGGGATATGGCGGGAACGGGAAAGGGGGTGCAAGACAGCAGCAAGACAGAGGGGGTCAGGAGCTCGGTGGATAGCGGGAAACGGACCAGCACACGGGGGTTTAAAAACCAAACGAAAGTGAGAGCTAGCGGGAGCTCAGATGGAACTCAATGATGAAAAAACCCAAACTGCAACAAGGGACTGACACAGGAGCACAGACAGGAACTTCCCTTTTATAGCCAGGGGTCATGGGTCAAGGGGAAGGGTGCACAGGACAGGGGAACCTATAAAGGGCAGGAAGCTGACGGGGGCGTGGGGCCAAGGGGCGCAGGGGCACAAAAACCCCCAGGAAGCGGAAAGCAACAAAAGGCAAGTAACAACACAACACAGACTACAGGACCCCCCACAGGGAGCCCCAGCAGCGAATGGCGGGCCGGGACAGGCGACGGTCCAAGGCAGGGACCGTGGCATGAACCGTGACAATAAAATTATGTTGTGTAAATAGACCATAGAAAATCCCTCCTTATACGAAAATTTTTAAACTGCGTACATAAATACATGGGTACGGAAAGTTCAGCCCCTTTAAATTTGTCATTTTTTTTTCATTGCGCCTTTTGGGAAAGATCCAAAAGTTTATTTTTTTTTCATTAATGACAGCTGCACCCCATCTGAAAGAAAAAAAACAAAATAAACTGAAAGGTAGCTTTTTTTTGCAAATTTTAAAAAACAAGAAAACGAAATATCACAGGTTTAAGTTTTCAGACCCTTTGCTGGACACCAATTTAACTCACGTGCTGCCCATTTCCTTCTGATCCTCCTTGAGAGGTTCTACTCCTTCATTAAAGTCCAGCTGTGTTTTATTAAACTGATTGGACTTGTTTTTGAAAGGCCAGTGCTGTCAAGCACATGAAATCATGGGTCTAAGGAACTGGGCAAAAAGTTGTTCTGAAGCCTGCTTTTTTTTTTTAGCTGTGTGCTTGGATCTTTTTTTGTTGGAAGAAGGCCCAGTTGAGGTCCAAGCACGCTGGAAGAGGTTTTTATCCAGGAATCTCTGTACTTGGCCCCCATCATCTCTCCCTTTATTGCAACCCCGTCGTCTGTCCCGCAGCTGAAAAACACCCCCAAGCATGATGCTGCCACCCCCCATGTTTCACTGTTTGGGATGTATTGGGGGAGGTGATGGGGGGGATGAGCTGCCTCGTTTTTCTCCAAACATACCGCTTCAATTAACACCAAAAAGTTCAATTTCTCTATCAAACCAGAAAAACTTATTTTTCAAGTCTTGAGTCCGTCATGTGTTTTTTTGCAACTGTAGCGGCTTTTTATATTCTTGCACTGGGGAGGTTTCCGTCGGCAACCTTTCCATAAACCCTGACTGGTGGGGCGAGTGATATTGACTTTGTGGAAACTTTCTCCCATCTCCCTACTAACTCTGGAGTCACCACAGTGATTTGGGGTTCTTCTTTCCTTTTCACTAAGGGTCTTTTCCCCAGATTCTTAGTTTGGCTGGAAGCCAGGAGAAGAGTTGGTGGTCATCCCAAACTTCCATTTTAGGGGAAAAGGGGGCCCTGTGCTCTTTGGGAAACCTGGTGCGCAGAAATTATTTTTAACCTTGGCCCGATCTGTGCCCTTTCCACAATTCTGTCTCTGAGGCTCCTTGGGCAGTTTCCTTTTGACCTCATATTCTATGTGCTCTACAGCACTGTGAGCTTGAATCTTAAAGAAGAGCAACCTGTCGGAACATTGAAACCATCCCCCCCGTTATGACCCCTTTACAGGGTAAATGCGCAACTCCAACACCCGCCTACAACCTGGTAACCTTCTTTTCCAAAAACCCATACCTTGGTCCTTGTGCCCCTGGGGGGTGCTTCACTTTTTTTGGTCTCACAGAAGCAAAAACCCCCAGTTGGAACCCAGTAAAACCCCCCTATTTCCCAAAGCTGTAAAGACAGCAACATGTCAGGATCACTATCCCCCCCCGCCAAGGCGAAAAAAGAAGCCCTGGCCCCAAAAAGGACAGGGGGGCCCCCCCCCCACAATGTCCACTTACAATGCTGGAACCAAAGTGGCAGAAGGGGTTTGGCCCCCCCAAGCTGCAGGGCCCGGTGGCGACTGCTACCTCTGCACCCTATAGCTATGCCCCTGACCACGGCCGCGGGGGCGCACCTGAGCCCAAACCAAAATCTCTCTTCAACACAAGTCCTCTGGTCCTCACTGACCATCTCATGCTCCTTAGGGTCGCTACATTCTCTAATTTCTTGGGCCCCTGAAGCTTCCACCTCTAGGTTACTAGCTGACATCTGGCCTATCTTAGTGACCACCTCAGTGATGATAACTTCCCTTGGACTAGGTTTCCACTGTGGCACAATGTTCCTCTGTGCCACCTTAACCTGTAGGGCAATAATAACATCATTATTGAAGACAATCGCAACATCAAGGAAAGCCCTGCTGATAATCTCAGCCTCTTTACTGGGTGAGTTTTTAATGTCTGAGGACTCGCGGGTCCCTCCATACACCTGACTCACAGCAGCTGCAAGACCACCTTCGTGGTCTGTTTCCGCCCTTCCTGCACTCCCTTGCATGAGTACTGGAGCAGCAACTCGGCAGGGCGAAAAGGACCTTTTCTGGGGAACTGGCCAACCTTCAAGGACCACCGGAACGTACAGGACTTTGGGTTCTTTAGATCCCCCCTCATGGACGAGAAACGTAGGGGCTTCTAGACGGGAACAGGGAGGGCCCAATTTCTCTAGGCAAGATGGGTGGATAAGTTTCGGGGGCCAGAATCCAGCAAGCAGGATCATAGTGCACCAGACGAAAAAACGTAGGGGCGACCGACAGTGGGTCAGACGGGGGCGAGGCACCATCACTCAGGGTCCCCTTTACCACAACACCATGGTTTCAGAGGTTTCCGGCGCAGCAGGGCGACTGGGCCCTTTCTTCAAAAAAAGTGATGAGCACCACCATAGTAAAGGACAATAAGGCTGCGTCGACGGGTCGTTTCTCTTTGGAAAAATGGTGCGGTTGATCCCCAATAGGCCGTCTTGAGAGAAGCAGGGGCCCAGCGAACTGAGTTGGTCTCAAAGTACAAGGCATGGAGTCTTGCGAGGGCGGGAGGACACAGGCTGTTTGGACAAAGCTCTAACTCCTCTCCGCAAAACGGATGTCAATCCCGGGGGCCAGGCGAGAATCGTCCCCGTGTGGTAAGAGACCCGACCAGTCCCAAATCGCCTTAGCGACATCGAGGCCCCCCCAAAGGCGCAAACGAGGGCCTTGTTGTTCCAGGCAAGCCGGAGGCCAGGTACGGAAGGGGAAATGGCTCGGCCCCATAGATTGCCCTGACGGAATGGGAGCAAAGAAAACCAACGATTGTTGGGCCCGAGCTCAAAAGTTTTTCTAAAAGGCGTTAGGGGGGTCCCCTGTCACGAATCCCCCCTCCCCAAAAAGGTGAGACCTGGTCAAGGCTTCACCAACAGTAGGTAAATAGAAGGCCCCCTTGGGACGTCGGAAAAGAACTGAGACCGGCCTCCAAAAAGGAGGTTTTCAATGAATTTGGAAAAACCCCGAACACTAAAGGGGCCCCAGAATATCGGGCAGGCAGGGCAGGTGTTCAACAGGCAAGCAGGTTCTGCAAAAAGTTAGCCGTTGGCACAATGCAAACAGCCTGGGGTCGACTCTAATGCTGGGTAACAACAACGAACTGACCTAGCCTGAGGGAGGGAAACTCCTTAAGAAGTCACGGTCCCTGGGCCAGACCAAGGGCCCCCGACTCATTAAGTACCCGAATGCCCCCGTGGTGCCCCAAGGGAGCACAGTGCGCACAAAACAGGAAGCAGGGGGAAGCCATGGGACGAGAGCGCAAGCAAGTTGGGACCGGGGGGAAAAAGCCGAAAACACCCGAGATCGGGCACGCTGACGGGCCGTAGCCCCCAGACATCTACCCACTTGTCGCTGGCATCTCTGGGAGACGGGAACCGTCAAAGGCCGCAGGAAGGCCACTAATTTTCCCCAGTGGTCATTTTTTCGCATAGGGGGCCGTGCTCCCCATGGCAGAAAAAATCAGCAGTAACTCTCTTACTGGGGTGGTCCCCTTTTGCAGAAAAAGCCTTTATTCACACGACATCGCTTTTTCAGCCCACAGTTTTGTGTGTTGTCCTCTTCATTAAAAACACTTGCCCACCGAAGTCACAGTCTCTTTTAGCAAGGAACAAAGTCTCTTGCCCACTGCAGACACAGGGGCGGCCCTTTAAAGCACTCCAGCAATGCAGCAAGTCCTTTGCATTTTCCTGTGCTAATTCTCGGCCAATAGTGCTCGTCCTGCCAAAAGCCCAGGGATCCTCCCCCCTATTGAAACCAAATCACATGCCTTCGGGCCCCTTTTTGGCTCGGCCCCGGGGGGCATTCATCTCTGGGATCGCCGTTTTTCATAAACGGGGGCATCCAATATATAGCACTTCCCAACCAGGGGTCATTTTTATACTGGCCGCAGCCAGCTTTTTAAACTCCGGATAACTTTACACAAAAACATAAACAAAACAAACCTTTCGACCGTCTGGCCATGACTAAAAAGTGTAACAACCCTTTCTTTCCCTGTGAAATGACCTAATGTCCGTACCATTTCCTTCCCCAGTTTTCCCGTCTTCCCCCTGGGTCCTGGTTTTTTCCTAAGCCCCTTTTGGGGGCTGGGGCCCCCTTTTCTAGTCCTCTGCTGCTCCCAGGGCAGGGGAAAAAAGCCCCCCGACATTGGATAGGAGGCCCTTTAATAGGGCTCCCGAGACATACCCAATACCTGGGTTTGGAACCGGGGACTTGGAACGTGGGAAAAACCACCCCCGCCTGCAGTTTTCTGGGGAAAGGGCCGCCCCTAATGGCTACATCGCTGTTTTCACTTGACGTCAGCAACCTTTGCGCTGACTTAAAAACCCGGCTTTCCCCCCCCGAGCCCCGGTGGACGTTTTTTAGCAGGTCTCCCGACGTACACCACCTAGTGGAGCACAAGCGACAAATATGGTCGCTCTGCCCAATATAATATATATAAAAATATATAAATATATTATATATATATATATATAATTATTATATTTATATTATACACGTTTGTAATGCAACAGCTTGAACATGTCATTCCATGACAAAATTGTAGGATAGGCATACATATAATATTAAATAAATAAATATATATAAAATTTAAATTATATATAATATTTCAAACTGTTGCAAAGTCAAAAGGAAAATGAGCTTAAAAATTATATAAAAAAAAAACCACCAAGTTTAAAAAAAATCCATAAAATATTTGTACATTGCTTGTCAATATGTGAAAAGGAAAATGTGGATTTATTTTTTCCTGTTAAAAGTTTTGCATGAAAAAAAACATGTGCAAACTGTTGCTTTTTCAATCGTAAAAAATAAGGACATACCATAAATTTTTTTTCCTTTTCAAAATTTGAAAAACAATGGCTCTTTTATATATATTTTATATATTTTTTTAAAGTTCATCTGTACATGACTAACTGGTTTGCCTCTCTGACTTCCCCTCTGTTAGCTTTGATGGCCCCAAACAGTGAAAGGATTTGCTTGCGTTCTTCATCCAGGCCCACTAT
>JAODAL010046722.1:0-30632 GCA_025379985.1 Phyllomedusa bahiana
CCATGTGGTAAGGGGAACTAAAGGCTCCCTGCCCTGAAAATATTTTTTAAACTCAGCTGCTGGTCCCAGACAAAGAGTAAGTGGCTGAAAATGGGTGTGTTTTGAGGGGGGCTTGAGGCATGGCCAAGGTGATTCATGTATTTTGGCGGGGCCCACGTATCTATGCCCGGGGGCCCATAATTTTTAAATGGAAAAGCCCCCCTTATCACATATACATTGAAACCACTTCCCATCCCCCTATAAAAAGCCCCATCTGCAGGTTTTTCCCCCTTTCCCCCCCTAATAAAGCCCCCGGGCAGGTTTTTCCTCCCTCTTATAAAATACCCCCCAAACCCACTGCGGGTTTCCCCCTCCCTCTAATAAAGCCCCATCTGCGGGTTTTTCCCCCCCTCAAAAAAAAGCCCCATCCGGGTTTTTTCCCTCCCTCTAATAAACCCCATCTGCAGGTTCTCCCTCCCCTCTTAAAAAGCCCCACCATTTTTTTCCCCCCCTCTAAAAAAAAGCCCCATCGCGGGTTCTCCCTCCCCAAAAAAGCCCCATCTGCAGGTTTTCCCCCCCTCTATATAAAGCCCCATCTGCAGGTTTTTTCCCTCCCTCTTATAAACCCCATCTGCAGGTTTTCCCTCCCTCTATATAAACCCCACTGCGGTTTTTTTCCCCCCCTAAAAAAGCCCCATCTGCATTTTTCCCTCCCCTATAAAAACCCCCCTCTGCAGTTTTTCCCCCCCCCCTAATAAACCCCCATCGCGGGTTTTTCTCCTCTCTGACATAAAAATCAGAATAAACCTTTCCCCTTTTAGTAAATTTTGGGAACCAAAATTTTTCTATTTTGCCAAATCAAATAATGGGGGGGAAATTTTAAAGGTAATTTTTATTATTTCGCAAATCAGGTTTCCATACACGGGGTTTACTCTCCCTTACAAAATTTGGGCCGCCCCTATGAGGGGTCAGGTCCGAACTTCCGAAGGTTTATTGGAAACATCTAAATTAATTAGAGACACAGCTGTGGATTTTTTTTAAAAGCACACCAAAACCCCGTTTTCTGTTTTAAACAAAAGGAAAGTCAAAGAAATCAGACAAGATATTAGGAAAAAAATTTGGGTGGCCCCTTGCACAAGCGGATCATCCGGGGTTGAATTTCCAATACCAAGACCTCGTTCATCTGTACAAACAAACATCCAAGACAAACAAATGGGAATTTTCCGGCCCAAAACCCCGCTAGGAAGAACGGTTCTGTTCTCAAGATAATTGCTTTGTCCAATGTGCATACACCCAAGAACAAAAAAAAGCCTGTGAAATGTTGGGAAGCGGGAAAGACAGTCATTTCCACAGTGAAACAAAAAATGTACAACATGGCTGAAAGCCGCTCTGCCGGGAAGAAGCCATTACCCAAAAAGAAATAAAAAGCAGATTAATCTTTGCAAATGCACAGAAACAAAGCCCTACATTTTCTAGACATGCCCTTTGGGGTCGACGAACTAATTTAACTTTTTTTGGCCCTAAGACCATCGTTACATTTGGGGGAAAAAAGGGGAGAACCTTGGAAGCTTAAAACCCCCCATCCCAACTGAAAAACCCGGGGGGGCAGCATCATTTGTGGGGTTGTTTTGCGCAGGGGACTATGCACTTTACAAAATAAGGGCATCTTTAAACAGGGCTTGCTAGGGTCCAAAAACACCGGGGCCCCGGGCCCTTTGGTTTTCCCCCCCTATTGTGAACTGGGGATGTTTTTTTACAGAGAAAAACCCTTTCTGTTCCTTCACAATTTTTTCTGCACATCCCACACAGATCCCGTCCATCTCCTACGCCCCCGTACATAAAAAACACCATGAAAATTTACTTTTTCAGAACTTCTCCCCTTTCATAACAATACCCCTAAACAGTCACCAAATAATCCACCGATACATGGAGCAAATCTACCAACAAGTGATTTTTTACAAAAAACCCTCCTACAAAACCAAGACCCAAAACTATTACTACAAAGGGCTAAAATAATCCGCCAAAACCCTGACGAACGCGACCCCCCAGTACTACACTGTACACAGCCCTGATTCCCTATACCACCCCCATACATGACCAATAGGGGAGAACTATTGTATTAACTCTTGCAGACAAAATTATTACACGCATTTACATTTATACCACCGAGACGTTTTTTCTGATCAGCGTCGTTCATTTTCCCCCTTTTTTTCTCCATCCTTTCACACCTTCATGCTGATTGCCCCCGGCAAACTCGCCCCCCTGGGATTTGGACACAAAATCTAGAACCTCACATTTCCACAACTCCTTTTTTTTAGGTATAGAAAGCCCCCTCAGTTGGTATATGGGCACTGAAGCATATATGGGGCCACAGGCAGGTTATAGGGCCACAGGAGTATATGGGGGCCACAGGCAGTATGGGGGGGCACGGGGGTTTGGGAAATAAAGGGGCACGGGGCAGGTATAAAGAGCACTGAGGAGATTAGGGGCACTGAGGCATATTAGGGGCCACAGGCAGGATGGGGGGCACAGCGGGGTATAGTGGGGGCACGGCATAAGGGGGCCCACACGGATATAGGGTCATTAGGCAGTAAAGGGGCAAGCAGTAAGGGGGCCTAACTTAATAGGGGCCCACAGGCGGGTATAAGGCCAAAGGCGTATAAGTGGGCACAGCATATATGGGGCCACGGGAGGATATAGGGCTTGGGGCATATATGGGGGACCGAGGCAAAATAGGGGGGCCCCCAAGCAGTTTTAAAAAGGGCCCTGAGGGCTATAGGGGGGCAATGGACGTATATGGGGCCACAGGCAGGTATAGGGGGACCGGCAGGAATGGGGGCACAGGCGGGTATATAGGGGCAACAGCAGGTAAAATAGGCCCAGGAAACATGGGGGGGGCCACAGGCAGGGATATGGGGCCACGGGCAGGGATATGGGGGCACAGCAGTAAATGGGGGCACGGGCAGTATATGGGGCCCAGGCAGGTATAAAAGGGGCACAGGCACATATGGGGGGGCCACAGGAAAGGCATTATAGGGCACAGGCAGAAATTAGGGGGCCACAGACGGGATATGGGGAAAACGGGGCAGCATAGGGGGGTCACAGGCCGGGATATGGGGGCCACGGGCGGGCATTATAGGGGCCGGCAGGGAAGGGGGCCACAGGCGGGCATTAAGGGCAACAGGCTTTAGGGGCACGGGGGAGGTAAACCTTTAAAAAAACAACATAATCTCCCCTTAACTCCCCCGCGAGCGCGCCCCGTCCCCCTTCAGCCCCGTCCCCGGGCACCCCTCGGGGCACGGCCAAAGACGCGTGCCCCGGGACAGCAGGCCGATGCCCAAATCACGCGACGCTCCCCCGGCTGGGGCCAGGGGGGCCGCGGGGGGCCTCACTTTTGGGGGACCCGCAGCCTCGGGGTGTAGGACCGCGGGGTCCCCACTGTCGCGGGGGGGGAGCGCTCGCTCTCTGCCCCCGCAAAAGCCCTCAGCTTTGGCCCCCAGGGACCACATGCACTAAAAACCATGGGTGCCCCAGCCCACGCAGGGGCCTGGAGCCCGGGGAGACCGGGGCAGGGGGGGGGTTTTAAATTCCCGGGGCCCACCCCGAATAAAACAGCCTAGCCGACGCCCTGATAAGGAAAGAAGATTATGGGGAAAAACTGAACAACATCTCAATCATCCCGGGAAGTTAAAGCTTGGGCGGAAAGGGGCCCCCCAAAAACAATGACCCAAGCTACTAAACTGTTTACAAAGTGGTAAGAATAACCAACATGTTTTTAAGCGGCATCACAAAGCCCTGATCTCAATCCTATTGGAAATTTATGGGCAAAGCTGAAAAGGCAGGCAAGGTGACCTACAAACCTGGCTCAGTTACACCAGTCCCTCCTGCAGCAAAACAACCCCACAACATGATGCTGCCATCCCCCGTGTTTCACAGGGGGGAAATGGTGTTCTTGGGTTTTACAAGCTTCTTCCCTTTTTCCTCCAAATGCAACAATGGTCATTATGGTCAAACAGTTCAATTTTAGTTTAGTCAGACCACAGGACATGTCTCCAAAAATGTAGGTCTTTGTTTATGTGCATTTGCAAACATGAATCTGGCTTTTCTATGTTTCTTATGGAGTATAATTGTTTGTACAGATGAACGAGGCTCCTTCAGGTATCTGGAAATTGCACCCATGGATGATCCAGACTTGTGCAAGTCCACAATTCTCTTCCTGATATCTTGGCTGATTTCTTTAGACTTTCCCATGATGTTACACACAGAAGCAGTGTGTTTTTTTGGTCTGCTTTAAAATACATCCACAGCTGTGTCTCTGATTAACTCAGATGTTGCCAATAAACCAGAAGCTTCCAAAGACCTGACCTCATCATATGAGCGGCCCCAAATTGTTTACAGGCAGAGTAATCCCAGTGTATGGAAACTTTTGACTTTGCAGAAAGTAATAAAAATGCCTTAAAAAAATTCTCTCTCTCATTATTCTGCATTTGGGGAATAAAATAATTTTGGTTCCTAATTGACCTAAAACGGGGAAAGGGTTTATTCTGATTTCATGTCAGAGAGGGAGAAAAACCTGCGGGATGGGCTTTTATATAGAGGGGGGAAAACCTGCAGTTGGGGGTTTATTTTAGAGGGGAGGGAAAACATGCAGATGGGTTTTATATAGAGGGAGGGAGAAAACCCTTGGTTTAATTTAAGAGGTTGAAATTTTCTGCAATGGTTTATTAAGGGGAGAAAAAAATGCCAATTTGGGCTTCTTTTAGACAAAGAGAAAGGGAAAAACCTGCAGAATTGGCTTTTTCAAACCCGGAGAGAACTGAAAACTCCATAAGCACAAAGTAAAGTGAATCTTTTCTAATTCAACCTGACAGAGAAATTGTATCGAAGGACATTGCTTGCATAAAACTTTATTATATCGTACGCTAAAATCTGTGTTGTTCCTGTACAACACAAGAGGGTGAGAGACTTTGAATTGTACCAATACTCTGAGTGCCAGAAAAAGAAAGTGAGGTGTATTCATACTGTCGCATTCTACACTCCTTCTACATTGATTAAGAACTGGCGGCAAGTTTAATCCATGTTGCTGACGCGTTTCGGTGTGCAAACCTTAGTCCTTGTGTGAATTGGGAGCAATCCGGAAACAGTTTTATGTTCACATAACATATTTGCTGGGCATATTTCGATGTGTAATTTGTGCTGCAATGCGCCAAAAGTACCATCACGCTTGACAAAGGGGGCGTGACCTCCGAAACGTCTATGGAAGTCTCGGATGAATGACAATGCTGGAAATTAGGAAATGCATGCAATAGGCTTATGTGCAATAAATGTGATTTAATTGTAAACTGGCAAAATGTTTACAGAAATTGGAAAGTAAAGGAATGTATTCTTTGGAAAAAATACTAAAAGCTAATAGAATTAATTAAATTTGAACAGTGACCATGCTATATTTGATTCTTGGGGCCCACCTATGGAGCTGATTTTTGGAGCGCAGTAGTGGAGTTGATTCTTGGGACCCAACAATGGAGTTGATTCTTGGGGCCCACCAGTGGAGTTGATGCTTGGGGCCACCAGGGAAGTTGATTCTTGGGGCCACCAGTGAAGTTGATTCTTGGGGCCACCAGTGGAGTTGACTCTTGGGCCCACCGATAGAGTTGATTTTTGGGGCCGATCAGTGGAGTTGATACTTTGGGCCCTCCAGTGGGGATGATTCTTGGCGCCACCAGTGGAGTTGTCTCTTGGGGTCCACCAGCGGAGTTGATTCTTAGGATCCACCAGAGGAGTTGTTTCTTGGAGCCCATCAGTTGGGTTGATTCTTATGGCCCACAAACGGAGTTGATTCTTGGGCCCACCAGTGCAGTCGGTTCTTGGGGTCCACCAGTGGAGTTGATTCTTGGGGCCCACCAGTGGAGTTGATTCTAGAGCCCACCAGTGCAGTTGATTCTCTGGGACCACCAGTGGAGGTAATTCTTGGGGCCCAATAGTAGAGTTGGGCCACCATGGGAGTTGAATCTTGGGGCCCAACAGTGGAGTTGATTCTTGGAGCCCACCAGTGTAGTTGGTTCTTGGGGTCCACAATTAGTATTCTTGGGGGCCCAGGATTTGATTCTTGGGCCCACCATTTGGAGATTTTTTTTGGGCCCACCATGGAGTTAAATTCTTGGGCCCACCAGTAGGTCTTTTTTGGGGTCCACCAGTGGAGTTGATTCTTGGGGTCCACTATTGTAGTTATTCTTGGGGCCACCAGTGAAGTTGATTCTTGGGGCCCACCAGTGGAGATGATTTTTGGGGCCCACCAGTGGAGTTGATTCTTGGGCCCACCAGTAGAGATGATTCTTGGGGCCCACCAGTGGAGATGATTCTTGGAATCTACCAGTAGAGTTAATTCCCCAGGCCCACCATTGAAGTTAATTCTGTGGGGACAACATAGATTTTGATATCTGAGGCCTATCAGAGGAGTTGATTCTTGGGGCCCATTCTACAGCTACTGTATAGAACTCTTGCACTTTCCCTCTTTTTCTCTGCCTTTCTAACTGAAAATCACTCAGGCCCTCCATGCCCTCAAGGTCACTACGCCCAGGGACCCATTAGGGGTTTCCCCTTCTCTCCTGTGGGTCATACTGAGCCTGCTAACATATCTATCCTGTATATAGTGATCTCATAACACCATTGTGAGCAGAAAAAGAAAATGACCACCTCTATTGAGGTCACCAACATGGCTGCTACACACTGTGAGGGTCCCAACAAACAGCATCCTATATCTCAGCTTGTTCACTGTAGGATTAGGCTGTGAATCTAAATTTATATAGGAGCCTAAAGAATAGATATAAAGTGAAGGTATATATGAGGCGGACAATATATTCGCAGATCAGCATACTTCGACGAGGGAAATAATGAAAATCAGATGATGCCTGGAGCTCGTCTCCCGGATGCAGCGCTATCCACTAATTAAAAATCCACTACTCCCGCTGGCTTCATCATCCTGACAAATAAAATGGGCCCCAGCCTAAGTATTGATAGGGAGAGCGCGGCACATGGTAATGACAGCCTTGGAATAACAGCTTCACGAGCGCCTCTGCTACTTCATGAAGGGCCGTATCGATTGGGGAGGGGAGGGGGGACTGCATAAAGGCTTCTTATCACAGTGCTTAACATATAATAGAAGGATTGTGAACAGCAGCGAGTGCGGCTCTATTGTACCGCGCACATTCATCAATGTGCACTCAAAGGCCGATTCGCTTCTGCCATCTTATTTTTCGACTTTATTTTTTTCTTTTTCTTCTTCTCTTCTGCCGCCAATGAGAGATTAAGCAATTGTCAGCTATAGAAAGGCTCGGAAAGGATTTTGATGACGGAGTATTAGGGACGTGATTTGTTTGGTTTGAGAAGAAAAAAGTTTCAAAAAGTTTTCAATTTCTGGTCATTAGATGATCTTTTACATGAATAAAGCTCAGAAGAGTCTGAGGAGAAAGTCGGCCTTAAAGGGCTTGTCCAGGATTAGGGCTTTAACCCGAAAACAGCGCCATACTTGTCCACAGCTTATGGGTGGAATTGCAGACCAGATTCCTTCACTTCGATGGAGCTGAACTGTAGTATCAGATACGACTTGAGGACAGGCCGCCATGTCTTTCTTATCTGGAACAACCTCTTGAGGCACCAATTACTGACAGTCAAGGGCTTATTCCACCTCAGTCGCATCCTCGTTCTACCCCAACCGCAACCTCATTTTACCCCAACATTGTTCTATCCTAACCTCTAACTTGTTCTACCCCAACCCCTACTGCATTCTAGCCCAACCCCAAACTCATTCTACAGCAGCCCCTACTTGATTCTACTCTAATCCTAACCTCATTTTATACCAACTGCAACCTTGTACTACCCAACCACTACCTTGTTTTACACCACCCCAAACCTTATTCTACCCCAACGTCGTTGTATCCCAGCCCCAACTTGTATCTTGTTCTACCCAAACCCAAACCTCATTCTACACCAACCCACCCCCACCGTATCCTACTCCAACCTCATACTACCCAACCCCTTCCTTGTTCTGCACCACCCCAAACCTCAATCTACCCAAACCTCGTTGTATCCTAACCTCAACTCATATCTTGTTCTACCCAAACCCCAACCTCATTCTACACAAACCAACCCCCACCTTATCCTACTCCAACCTCATTCTACCCAACCTGTACCTTGTTCTACTTCAACACCAATCTCATTCTTCTCAAACCCCAACCACTACTTCATTCTACCCCAACCCCTACCTTGTTCTACCACAACCCTTACCTCATTCAACCCCAAGTCCAACCTCTTTCTACCCTAACCTCTAACTTTTTCTACCCCAACCCTTACCGCGTTCTAGCCCAATACCAACTTCATTCTACCCCAACCGCTACTTAGTTTTACCTCATTTTCTATCAAATCTACCCCAACACTTCCCTTGTTCTACCCCATCCTGAACCTTGTTCTACCCCAACCTCATCGTGTCCCAAAACCAACTTATATCTTGTTATACCCCAGCCCCATCCTCATCCTACACAAACTCCACCCACACCTTATTCTACCCCAACTTCATTCTACCCCTTAACCCCAACCTCGTTTTACCCCAGCCCATACCTCCTTCTACCCCAATCTCAACCTCATCTCATTCAACTCCAACCCATACCTCATTGGAGTCAAACGAAATGGGGTGTAAAAAGGCTGGGATTTTACCCATAAAGTATCCTAGTTCACCAGGGATATTACCCATGAAGTATCCTAGACCACAAGGGATATTCAACCTGAGGATGATTTTCCCTGAAATAAAAAGTGTTCCCAGTACTGAACATGAATGAAATCTGAACTTTACTTTATGTTACTGAAAGCAGAAGTGGACTCCGACCACTGGGCTGACACATTTCGAGCCATTAAAGGGGTTGTCTCACTACAAGAATCGATGCTTTTTATGTTAAAGATCTTGCAAAAACAAGTCACTTTGAAATATGTGTCCATTAACAGTGTCCTACCTATTCCTAGATATCCCTCTTGTATGGCTGCATCAACTCCTCAGTCGCTATAAGCTACAGACCTGTTTGATGTATCCTGATAGGCGGCCAGCACTGGTTGCTATAGCTACAGACCTGTTTCAATGTTTCTGTGGGCTGCACACTTTTTTCTAAAAGCTCAACGGTTTCCCTACTGCACCCCAAAGTAGAAGCCAGAAAACCGCCCCTGAATTCAAAAAAACCAAAAAAAAAGGACTGGGGGTGAGATAATTAATTTATGAACCCCCCTTTAAGGATGCGACTAAAAGCATTAATGGTGCAAAACGTGTCAGACTAATGATTGGAGCCCAATTCAAGTATCATTTGTTTGTATTTTCCACACTGTGGAAAAAGTTGAAAAAGGTTAGAGTTAGGAATATTGTTAGCTATAATGTTAAGGTTAGGGCTGAAGCAAAAAACCTCCAAACCAGAATTTTTTCACAAATTTGGTCAAACCAGTTTCAGGACCCGATTCAAGCAACAGTAACATTGTTTTGTAAAAATAACAGAAAGGTTGTAAAGAGTTGGGTTTATGTTAAATTAAATTGTTTTTTTGAATTTAAGATTTGGATAGGTTAGGGAAAATTTTGGATTAGGGGGTAGTTTTTGGGGTTTGAAAAGGGGAAATTTGGGTTTGGGTAGTGTTAAATTGGGATTGTTATGTTAAGTTAGGGTTTTTTTGGGTTTTTATGATTGTTTTTTTGTAAAAGGGAATATTTGGATATGTTAGGTTTTGTGTTGGCATTGGAAGTTTTAGGGATATGGGTTTAAAAAGTTTTGGGGCATATTAGGGTTAGGGCTAGTGTTAAAGTTGAAAAAGTGTTTTTTAGGGGTTAGTTTGACTTAGGGATTGTTTTTTTTTGTTAGGGGTAATTAGGGTTGTTTAGGGGAAGTGTTGGGGCTAGTGTTAAGTTAGGGGTAGATTAGGTAAGGCTAATTAGAGTTATGGATAGTGTTAGAAATATGGTTAGGGATAGTGGGTGGATTAGAAATATTGTTTACCTTGGGGATAGCTTTAACGTTAGGAATAGTGTGATGGAAAGAGTAGGGTTAGTGTTAGAATTAGGGATTTTTTTGTCTAAGTGATAGTACTAGGGATAGTGTTAGATTTATTGTTGGCGTTAGGGATAGTTTTAGGGATAGTATTAGGGTTAGAGCTAGTGTTAAAGTTGGGGATAGTGTTAGAGCTAGGTATAGTGTTAGAATTAGGAATTGTTTTTGTGTTAGGGATAGTATTAGGAATAGTGTTAGGGATAGTATTAGGTTAAGGGCTAGTATTAAAGTTAGAATAGTGGAGGGGTTTTTTAGAGTTAGGGGGTATTAGGGATAATGTTTAGGGAGGGGTTAGATTGGGGCATATCAGAGTTTTTGGGTAGGTTTCTGTTGGGATATTTTTAAGTTAGGTAAGTTTCGAATTAAAGGGATTGTTTTTGTGTTAAGGATAGTATTAGGGCTAGTGTTGGGGCTAGTGTTAAAGTTAGGGACAGTATTAGGGTAAGGGCTAGTAATAAAGTTAGGGATAGTGTTAGAGTTAGGGATAGTGTTTGAATTAGGGATAGTTTTGGGTTGTTAGGATAGTGTTTGGGGGTATGTTTAAATTAAACATATTAGGGGAAGGCTAGTAAAAGTTTTGGGTAGTGTTAGAGTTAAGGATAGTGTTAGGGATATTTTTATGATGAGGGATAGTGTTGGGTTTTGGGTAGGTTTGGGTAGGTATTTGGGTTAAAGGATAGTATTAGGGTTAGGGCTAGTATTAAAGATAGTGTTAGAGCAAAAATTTAGGTTCCGGTCGTCCTGAATACAAATCTATTTTACTAATTTGGCCCAAAAAAGTTTTGAACTGAAAAGGGCCGTATTCGAGTAACATTAGCAGCAGGATACCACGAAGTACGTTTTAAATATAGCCTTGTGGCTGATCGGCCATGAATTGTGCTCCTTACACTTTAAGAGCTGGAAAACCTTCAATAATTGTATTTTTTTGCAGCATTTGGAGGCAGCCAGACCCGGTTTGGTTTGGTTCATCAGCTTCAGTGCGACGCCGCCGCGTTCCTCCACATTTCTGCTTGAACAGTGCACTAGGAATATAGAAACGAGGTGCCCGAGTCTTGCAGAGAACTGTTCTCCTCTCTCGCCGCATCTGAAGGAGATTCACAGATTGCAAAGTGTTCCTTATGAGAGAGCGATGAGACCTGTGCTCTCCGCAGCTTGAAGTGTGTGAGGAGCCCGGGAGGGAGGGCAGCACGCGGGCACAGCCTCCCGCAAATCATTGAATTACTCCAAAGTGACTCGTCCCAGGAGAGACTCCATGTCGCCTTAATGCTTTCTCCATTTCTGTCCATCGGCCTGAGAGATGTCAACGATAACCTTTTTACTTTTCCGTCTATAGACATGTATGGGGGTTCTTTTTTTTTTTTTTTGCGGACTAAAGTACGGTTTTCATTGGCATCGTTTTTGAATCCCTGAGACTTTTTGATCACTTTTTATTGAAAGATTTGTGGAGGAAAAGCAACAAAATGCCGGGTACTTTTTACACAATGCAGGATATTCTAAGGTTATATACTGATAGATCAGAATTTTACAGAGAATGGCGAAACCGATTATGGTTAATTTTTTTTATTGTTTTTCTTTTTTTTTTTTTCTTATTTGTAAAATGCGGAAAGAGGGAGTGTTTTAAACTTTTAATTTCTTATTTTAAAACTTGAAAAAAAATGTTACTTGTGATTTTAGTCCTTTTAGGGGATGCAACCACTTAAATACTGCTCTGCAATTCCAATGCATAGCAGAACAGTATGCAATTACAGCTCTACTATTACATCGGACTCTGCACAGGACCAGGACGAAGGTAGACAGGAAGGGGTGTAAGGAGGTGTGGAGCAGGCTGAATTTTCCTATTGGTTGGGGGGGACGCTAGGTGCTTCATTTGCCTAGGGCACCAGAATACCTTGTCCTAGTCCTGCTCTCTGGCAATGTTATAGGGGCAGTAAGATGGTAGCCTGGAGGTCTTTATTAGGCTCCTGACTGCCAGTCGACAGTAGAGCCCAACAGTAGGTAGGAGGGGGCATCCCCCCTGTACCCTGTACAGCTGCTAAGATGCTACCGTCACACTATCCACGTCATCTATGTCACTAAATGGTCAGGATCAGAGTTATCTCTGGTCCCAGGTACTGAAGGCAGATGCCGGCTCCATATATCTTCCCTCCACTTACTGACAGGTAGAAGAAGCCCCTAGGCGGTCACCTACCATTTCCAACTACTTGCCCAGCCCTGACCCCAACTTATGTGCTGTGTGCAGGAACAACTCCAGCACAAACTGCACATTTGGAGCAACACATCTGCGGAAACTATCCCCCATCAATCATGTCTCATAGAAAGGAGAATTAGCAAAAAGTGCATCATACAAAATTGCTCAGCTGACTGGCTCTATATACTGAGCCGGCACTTCCGGGGGCCAGTTTCTGGGATAAGTGTGGGGCTCAGAGGTGGGGCCAGCACCTATCACACCTTGGATTCCAATATGGACGTTTCTATATAGGCGATGAAAAGTTTTAGGGTTGTCGGGGACGGGGCTAAAAGTTGATGTTGTTTTTTTACAGAACATTTTTTTCCTTGTATGTATTTTTTTTTTATATTATTTTGTTTTCAAATAAAATCCAGCTCTAGAACGTCCATATAGAGTAAGATGTCAAACGCCTACAATGGGTGGCCGGCATCTAGGGGTTTTCTCACTAGGCCATTCCATAAAGCTTTCTCTTCACAGCCAGCTTCAGGCTCCCACTTCCCGTTCAGGCTGTGGGCTGTTCTACAACTTCAGGCTCCCACTTCCTGTTGAGGCTGTGGGTGGTTCTACAGCTTCAGGCTCCCATCTCCCACTCAGGCTGTGAGTGGTTCTATAGCTTCTGGCTTCCACTTCCTGTTCATGCTGTGAGCGGTTCCACAGCTTTAGGTTCCCACTTCCTGTTCAGGCTGTGGGTGGTTCTACAGCTTCAGGCTCTCACTTCCTGTTTAGACTGTGGCTGGATCTACAACTTCAGGCTCCCATTTCCTGTTCAGGCTGTGGGCGGTTCTACAGCTTCAGGCTCTCACTTCCTGTTTAGACTGTGGCTGGATCTACAACTTCAGGTTCCCACTTTTCAGTTCAGGCTGTGGGTGGGTCTACAGCTTCAGGCTCCCACTTCCTGTTCAGACTGTGGGCGGATCTACAGATTCAGGCTCCCACTTCCTGTTGAGGCTGTGGGTGGTTCTACAGCTTCAGGCTCCCACTTCCTGTTCAGGCTGTGGGTGGTCTACAGCTTCAGGCTCCCACTCCGCTCCTGGATGGTTCTACAGCTTCTGGCTTCCACTTCCTGTTCAGGCTGTGAGCGGTTCCACAGCTTTAGGTTCCCACTTCCTGTTCAGGCTTTGGGCGGTTCTACAGCTTCAGGCTCCCATTTCCTGTTCAGGCTGTGGCTGGATCTACAACTTCAGGCTCCCACTTCCTATTCAGGATGTGGGCGGTTCTACCTTCAGGCTCCCACTTCCTGTTCAGCTTTGGGGGTTCTACGCTTCAGGCTCCCACTTTCCTGTTTCAGCCGGCTTTGGGTGGTTCTACAACTTCAGGTTCCCACTTCCAGTTCAGGCTGTGGGTGGGTCTACAGCTTCAGGCTCCCACTTCCTGTTCAGACTGTGGGCGGATCTACAGAATCAGGTTCCCACTTCCTGTTCAGGCTGTGGGTGGTTCTTCAGCTTCAGGTTCCCGCTTCCTATTCAGGCTGAGGGCAGTTCTACAGCTTCTGGCTCCCACTTCCGGTTAAGGCAGAAGTGACTGACACTTCTGCTCTCCTACTCCTCACTGAGCTTGATAGAGGGTCACTACTATACCTCTAAAGGGTTAAAGTTCGTCAGCAAGAAAGATATAAACAAGCTCCTGTGTTGCTGATAAGAAACAACAGGAAGTGACATCACAATCCTGACCACTGCACCAGCAGAGTGAGTGACCTAGGGAAGCTTGTGTGCACAAGCAGGAGATAAAAAACTGCTCAAGCTCTGAAGCGAAGCAAAATCAGAAAAGCGATATATTTGGTAATGGCCTTTATTTATCTTTGCCGACATGTTTAAAGCTAATCAATGTTGTGAGAGTGCCCATTTAACGGGGTTCTTAGGTCTGGAAAACCCGCGTTGGTAAATTGTGGGGGTCCTCTGTTCAGGGGGTCCTTATTTATAGGTTGCACTCTTGCTTGGGAAGGCCCGTCCTGTCTCCGGTGGTGGCTCTGTAGGGAAGCTGAACGCTTACCGCCCGGTTGCCCCCAGGTTACAGCCGGAGGACACTCTCTGATCAGCCTATTGTCAGCTCTTATAAATATATTTTACATTTGTGCTCTTGTTGCTCCGCGCCGACTGAGAACTATATTATCAGAGCTGCAAAAAAACAAAGACACAAAAAACATTTCTTTATGGGTGTAATAACAGGAGGCAACGCACAGACACTTTGCAATTTAACAGCCCCAATAAAGCTTTCTCCCCGGCACGCAAGCTCGGCAGGTTCGGAAGTGGGGGGGGGGGGGGGGGGGACACGAAGAGCTCGTTTCATTCTCTGTCTACAAGAGATTGACCAAATGTTTCATAAGAAAAGCTGCCGCTCGCTGCACATACATAGCCGGGAGGTCTGTACTATCATGAGGGAGACAATTCATAGTTTCTAGAAGGAATTTGGCTCTTTGGAAACTGTCAGCAAGCTGGCTAGATAGCAGATCTTATTTGGCTGTCTGTAGGTCTGTGTTAATATCAGGACAATTCATAGAATGACTCAGTGCCAATGGGAGGTCGTCAGCTTTCTAGAAGGAATTTTGATTGTTGGAAACTGTCAGCAAGCTGGCTAGATAGCAGATCTTATTTGGCTGTCTGTAGGTCTGTGCTAATATCAGGAGGACAATTCATAGAATTAACTCAGTGCCAATGGGAGGTCATCAGCTTTCTAAAGGAATTTTGATCGTTGGAAACTGTCAGCAAGCAGGTTAGATAGCAGATCTTATTTAGTTGTCTGTAGGTCTGTGCTAATCATCGGAGGACAACTCATAGAATTAAACTCAGTGCCAATAGGAGGTCATCAGCTTTCTAAAGGAATTTTTGATTGTTGGAAACTGTCAGCAAGCTGGCTAGATAGCAGATCTTATTTAGTTGTCTGGAGGTCTGTGCTATCATCGGCAGGACAACTCATAGAATTAAAATTCTCAGTTCCAATAGGAGGTCTTCAGCTTTCTCAAAGGAATTTTGATTGTTGGAAACTGTCAGCAAGCAGGTTAGATAGCAGATCTTATTTGGTTGCCTGTAGGTCTGTGCTAATATCAGGAGGACAATTCATAGAATGACTCAGTGCCAATAGGAGGTCATCAGCTTTCTAGAAGGAATTTTGATTGTTGGAAACTGTCAGCAAGCTGGCTAGATAGCAGATCTTATTTAGTTGTCTGGAGGTCTGTGCTATCATCGGGAGGACAATTCATAGAATTAAAACTCAGTGCCAATGGGAGGTCATCAGCTTTCTCAAAGGACTTTTGCTCTTTGGAAACTGTCAGCAAGCTGGCTAGATAGCAGATCTTATTTAGTTGCCTGTAGGTCTGTGCTAACATCAGGAGGACAATTCATAGAATTACTCAATGGCAATAGGAGGTGATGTCAACATTTTTGAAGGAATCTTTTTCTCTGGAAACCATCAACAAGCTGGTTATTTAGTTTGCCTGTAGGTCTGTGAAATCATCAGGAGGCAGGACAAGAAGGATTCATTAAGTTATTCAATGGCAGTAAGAGGTCGAGCTTTATAGAAGGAATCTTGCTCTTGGAAACCATCAACAAGCTGGCTAGATGATAGATCTTATTTAGATTGCCCGAAGGTCATGCTATCATAGGGAGGACAACTTATAGAAAAACTCAATGTCAATGGGAGGTCGTGTCAGCTTTATAGAAGGAATCTTGCTCTTGGAAACCATCAACAAGGTGGCTGGATGACAGATCTTATTTAGATTACCTGTAGAGCTGTTCTATCATCAGAAGGCAGGACAAGGAGGACAGTTCATGCAGATACTCAATGCCAGTGGGGGGTTGTGTCAGCTTTATAGATGGAATCTTGCTTCATAGAAACCATTAACAAGCTGGCTAGATGATGGATCTTATTTAGATTGCCTGTGGGAGGCAGGAGATACTCATTTCTGTTAACAAGGAGAAGCAGTGACCCCTGAGACCTTGTGGAAAATGTTTTCATATACCTCTGAATCCATTGTTCCCTTTATAATCACAAGGCATCCGGGCTCTGAGATAGCAAAGTGGCTCCTCTCCATGCTGCACAGTTGGGTCAGGTCTTGCAAATGGTGTGCGGTGTTTTTCCATATGCTGCACAGCTGAATCACGGGTGGGTGTTGGTGTGCAGTGTTCTTTTTTTCTATTATACCACCTCCACCAAACTGCACAGCTGGATCCGATCTTGAATTTGTGTGCAGTGTTCTTTCCAGGAAATTTCCCTACCTAATACTGCACAGTTGGATTAAGTTTTGGTGTTGGTGTGCAGTGTTCTTTACATGATGCCCATCCCCAGTGCTACACAGTTGGATCAGGTCTTGGTGTTGGTTTGCAGTGTTCTTTCCATGATACCCTCTACCCCATGCTATACAGTTGGATGAGGTTTCGGTGTTGGTTTTCACTGTACTTTCCATGATTCCTCCTCTCCATGCTGCACAGATGGGTGAAGTTTTGGTGTTGTCGTGCAGTGTTCTTTCCATGATGCCTCATCCTCCATGCTACACAGTTGGATGGTTGTGTTGGTGTGCAGTTTCTTTACATGATTTCACCCTCCATGCTACAAACAGTTTGTCATGAGGCTTTGGTTTTGGTGGTGCAGTGTTCTTTACATGATTTCTACTCCTCCATACTGGAAAGTTGGATAAGATTTGGGTGCTGGTGTGCAGTGTTCTTTCCATGATGTCCCCCTACACAATGCTGCACAATTGGATGAGGTTTTGGTGTTGGTGTCCAATGTTCTTTCCATGATGTCCCCCTACACAATGCTACACAGTTGGATGCGGCTTTGGTGTTGGTGTGCAGTGTTCTTTACATGATTTCTACTCCTCCATACTGGAAAGTTGGATAAGATTTGGGTGCTGGTGTGCAGTGTTCTTTCCATGTAGTCCCCCTACCCAATGCTTTACAATTGGATGAGGTTTTAGTGTTTGCGTGCAGGGTTCTTTCCATGATGCCTCCTCTCCATGCTGCACAGTTGGATCAAGTTTTGATGTTGCTGTGCAATGTTCTTTACATGATGCCCATTCCCCATGCTACACAGTTGGATCAGGTCTTGGTGTTGGTTTGCAGTGTTCTTTCCATGATACCCTCTACCCCATGCTACACAGTTGGATCAGGTCTTGGTGTTGGTTTGCAGTGTTCTTTCCATGATACCCTCTACCCCCTGCTATACAGTTGGATTAGGTTTCAGTGTTGGTTTTCATTGTCCTTTCCATGATGCCTTCTCTCCATACTGAAGAGTTGGATGAAGTTTTGGTGTTGTTGTGCAGTGTTTTTTCCATGATGCCTCATCCCCTATGCTACACAGTTGGATGAAGTTTTGGTGTTGTTGTGAAGTGTTCTTTACATGATTTCTCCTCCCCCATACTGCACAGTTGGATACGATTTGGGTGTTGGTGTGCAGTGTTCTTTCCATGACATTCCCCTATCTAATGCTGCACATTTAGATGAGGTTTTCATGTTGGTGTGCAGTGTTCATGCCTCCTCTCCATGTTGCACAGTTGGATCAAGTGTTGTTTTGCAGAGTTCATTCCATGATGGCCATTTCCCATGCTACACAGTTGGATGAAGTTTTGGTATTGGTTTTCATTGTCCTTTCCATAATACTTCCTCTCCATACTGCACAGTTGGGTGAAGTTTTGGTGTTGTCGTGCAGTGTTCTTTCCATGATACCTCATCCCCCTTGCTACACAGTTGGATGAAGTTTTTGTGTTGGTGTGCAGTGTTCTTTACATGATTTCTCCTCCCCCATACTGCACAGTTGGATGAGGTTTTGGTGTTGGTGTGCAGTGTTCTTTACATGATTTCTCTTCCCCAAAACCACACAGTTGGATAAGATTTGAGTATTGTTTTGCAGTGTTCTTTGCATAATGCCCTATCCCCAGTCCTACACCGTTGAATGAGGTTTTGGTGTTGGTATGCAGTGCTCTCTACATGATGTCCCACCCCCCTTACTGCACAAAAAAAAGTAGTACTTACCTTCCATTCCTCCTCTACTGCTGCTCTAGAGCTCCCTGGAATCTGCTCCTTTTCACTTCTGGGATCTTATCCCAATACAATAAAGAGGCTCTATTGTATGTGAATGCTGCACGAGCCTCTCCAGTGGGTTGGGATGTGAACCCAGAAGTGAAGAGGAGCAGTGGAGGACCGGGAGGTAAGTATCTTTTTTTTTTTGTTTCTATCCCAAACCTGACCTCTTTTGCATATAGTTTTATGACCCCTTTAAGCAGATTTTCATGGGTTCATTCAGGGCAGGGATTAGATGACTCAGATTTGTTTGGTGTTGGTGTGCAGTGTTCATGCCTCCTCTCCATGTTGCACAGTTGGATCAAGTTTTGTTGTTGTTTTGCAGTGTTCTTTCCATGATGCCCCATCCCCAGTGCTACACAGTTGGATAAGGTTTTGGTGTTGGTAAGCAGTGCTCCCTACATGATGTCTCATCCCCCTTACTGCACACTTGGATATGGTTTTGGTGTTGGTGTGCATTGTTCTTTACATGATGTCTCTTCCCCCATGCTGCAGTCTTGGATGAGGAAAGGAGGCATCAGTTTGATGCTTTGGTGTTGGTGTGCATGGTATTTTTCCTCCATTGCATTGTGCATTTTTACTAAAAAGTTCTACTTTTGTCTGATCCATCCCCAGAACATTTTCCCAGAATCATTGTGGGACATCCAGCTGGTCTTGGATGGTCTTGAGATGGACTACAAGGATTTTGTTTGACCGGCAGTGACGTCCTTCAAGGTGTCCTTCCATGATCACCTTTCTTGGTCAGTTTCTGCTGATAGTGGGTACATGGACAGAGGGCTCTGCAGTTTGCAGAGTCTTCAGGTTCTTCTGCTGTTCCTCTTTGGGTCTTTCTAATCACATTCAGGACTGACAGTTGTGCTCATGGAGGGACGTCCACTCCTAGAGAAAGAACAGTCCTGAATTTCCTCCATTGTAGACAGTTTGGGCCACATGTATGAAAACTGTCTAGGTCTAAAACTCACTTTTTTGTCCATAGTAACCTATATGGGCAACAAAGTGAGTTTTAGATCTAAACAGTTTTCATACATGTGGCCCTTTGTGTACCTGTGGATTGATGTAGAGTCCGCAGCTTGGACGTTTTCTAGCTTCATGCATCTCTATAAGACGTCTTCTGAGGCTTCTGAGGCACGGTTCATGCTGAGCAAATCCTTCTGCAGAGGGACAGATTTGTGGATATTTTTTCAGCAAAAGCCACGAGCAGCGCATCGTCTGGTCAGATTAGTTACATCACATTTGTCAACAATTTTGGTTTAGATACAATCAGATCACATTGTATTAGTAATCAATGCAGAAATGCAGGTAAATCCTAAGGGTTCACTTACTTTCCCCCTATAATCCTAGGCAGTATTCATATTTACCCTTGTTATTTACAGCCTTCCAGCTTTGTACTCAGTCATTCTTGTTTTTGGAAAGGGTTAAGTCTGGAAAGTTAATATGTTTCATCCATGGGTCGCCTGCACCTGCAAGAAACAAGGAACATCGTGTAAAATGCACGAAACCATCAAATCTGCAAATAGGAAACATCGCGGCTCCGCTCCTCCCCGTTCCATCATATTAGGAAAAAATCTGAATTGCGCCATAGATCACTAGAGCGGTATCTGACGGCCGACAATTATCTGCCCTGAGAATATTGCTCAGATTTGTAGCCTCCAGAAATCTATAATGTTTGGTTCTGGGAATTTTTTTGCAGTAAAAAACAGACACAGGAAACCTACAATTTATAAAATTAAGACACATTGATCCATCAATCTAACTGTCCATTTTCTATATATGAATGTATTTATTTATCCATTTTCAATTTATCTATTTTCTATTCCATATCTATCTGTCCGTTTTCTATTTATCTATCTACTTCATATCTATCTATCTATATATCTATCTATCTATCTGTCTATCTATCTCATATCTATCTATCTATCTATCTATCTTATATCATCCATCTATCTATCTATCTATCTATCTATCCAATCTATCTATCTATCTATCCAATCTATCTATCTAGTCTATCTATCTATCTATCTAAACTATCTATCTAATCTCTATCTAAACTATCCATATCTATCTATCTATCTATCTATCTATCTATCTATCTATCTATTTATCTATCTCTCATATCTATCTATCTATCTATCTATCTATCTATTTATCTATCTAGGTATTGTTCTAATTTATGTATCTATCTTCAGCGTCATCACTGCTCCTTCAATATCACCAACCATTCCCTACTTCCCCTCCGCCCGCTGCTATCTACAGAGAATAGCTTCTATGTCACTCGTCCAGAGAGTGGAAATAAACATCCTGCTCTTGTTTGGTAAAGTATTCACACCCCATTTACTTGACATATATAATTTGGCTCCAGAAATGAAAGCCCCCGTCAGTGAGATCAGTCACCGTGCGCTGAGGGAAGGCGGAGAGTAATCTCTAGATAATTCTGCACATTATAGATTTCCTCTAGTAAAATCCACTGTGAGAGCTGCCAAGTACAATCTGCTGCCGTGAATGTTAACAGAGCGGTGCTGGTGCTGTGCCCGGTGCCCGCTCTCTGGTCTGGATACTGAGGCCTGGGCTGGGGCCGCACAGGAACATCTGCAGCTACTGATGGAGCTTCTGCTGCATCCAGAGGAATATACAAGCCCGAGGGCAACCATGTGGACTGCAGCAATCACCCCGTAAAAAGTCAGGGCATATGGTGAGGACCCCCTGTTGTAGCCATTGTGTGTACTTTGTATTCTGTGAGTCTATGGAGGAGATGGAGCAGAATAATAACCGGAGCCTCAAAGTTTATGAGGGACACTATGATGGGAACCACACAGTCAGGTCCCAATATTCTGAGTGTGCAGCCCGGACAGTAGCTAGACGGGCGGGGAGTGACTCCATAAGAACCTGGTAAGTTGTCACAGGTATCTGGAGCCGACTGCACCCACAGCTGCTGGAGGAGCCATAGAGCCAACACCACCATCTAGGGGCCCCACAGCTGCTGGAGTATCCATAGAGCCAACACCACCATCTAGGGGCCCCACAGCTGCTGGAGGGTCCATAGAGCCAACACCACCATCCAGGGGCCCCACATGCTGACTGCACCCACAGCTGCTGGAGGGTCCATAGAGCCAACACCACCATCCAGGGGCCCCACAGCTGCTGGAGGGTCCATAGAGCCAACACCACCATCCAGGGGCCCCACAGCTGCTGGAGGGTCCATAGAGCCAACACCACCATCCAGGGGCCCCACATACTGACTGCACCCACAGCTGCTGGAGGAGCCATAGAGCCAACACCACCATCCAGGGGCCCCACATGCTGACTGCACCCACAGCTGCTGGAGGGTCCATAGAGCCAATACCACCATCCAGGAGCCCCACATGCTGACTGTACCCACAGCTGCTGGAGGGGCCATAGAGCCAACACCACCATCCAGGGGCCCCACATACTGACTGCACCCACAGCTGCTGGAGGGGCCATAGAGCCAACACCACCATCCAGGAGCCCCACATGCTGACTGCACCCACAGCTGCTGGAGGAGCCATAGAGCCAACACCAACATCCAGGGGCCCCACAGCTGCTGGAGGGTCCATAGAGCCAACACCACCATCCAGGGATCCCACAGCTACTGGAGGGTCCATAGAGCCAACACCACCATCCAGGGCCCCTACATACTGACTGCACCCAAAGCTCCTTTGGGGGGTCTATAGAGCCAACACCACCATCCAGGGGCCAATGTTGTCTGCACCCACAGCTGCGAGGGTCCTGAGCCAACCACCTCAGGGGCCCATGCTGACTGCAACCCATAGTGCTGGATGGGCCATAGAGCCAACCAACCATCCAGGGGCCCACATAGTGTCTGCACCCACAGCTGCATGATGTCCTAGAGCAACACCACCATCTCAGGGCCCCAATGCTGACGCACCCAGCACTGCTGGAGGGTCCATAGAGAACCCACCATCAGGGGCCCCACATTCACTGCACCCAAGCTGCTGGAGGTCCAAGAGCCACACCCATCCAGGGCCATGCGATGCATCCAAGCTGCTGGGGGCCCCTAACCCCAACACCACCTCCGGGGGCCCCACATGCTGACGCCCCCAGTGCTGGAGGTCCTGAGAACACCACCATCCAGGGGCCCCACATGCTATGAACCACAGCTGCTGGGGGCCCCCATAGAGCCAAAACCCACCACCGGGCCCCACTTGTGACTGCACCCACGCGGCTGGAGGGTCCATAGCCAACCACCACCCAGGCCCCCACATGGGACTGCACCCAAAGTGCTGGAGGGCCCCAAGGCCAACACCCCCACCCGGGGGCCTACATGCGATGCATCCACACTGTGGAGGGCCATAGACCCAAACACCACCACCAGGGGCCCCCCCCACAGCCCATTGGGGTCTGGGGAGTTAGGGGCCCGGGGTAGTACTGGAAGCCTTGGCCCGCCTTCCAAACCCAATGTCGACATTTCAAGCCCTGGACATGCCCCTTTGTCTTGCGGGAAGATCCCATCTCCCCAGGAGAAAATCACATGTAGGGGTTTAAAGGCACCCAAAGGAGGGATTCATACCCAAATTGGGGGAGAGCACCTTCCACATGGATGAGTGGCACAGAGAATGCTCTGAAAACATCCCCCAGACCATAACACTGCCCCCACCAGCTTGTGTTCCTCCAGCAATGGTTGCATAGTGTATGTTCTCTGATATTACTTGTCTCACACCCCAACGTCCATCCGTTCCATGAGGAATAAAACATGACTCTTCAGAGATGACAACCCTTTGCCACTCAGTGGAGTCCAATTCTGATATTGCCCATCTGCAGTTGAGAACTCTGCAAGGATATTTTTTAAGGTCCCTGCAGAGTTAGATGTCGACCGCCTGGATGTTTAAAGTCTATAGGGGATCGGTGCTTGGTTGGTGAGAGGGCTTGTCCACATTAATATAACTATATTAAAATGGTGCCAGGGTGATCAAAAAAAAAAAACTAGTACTTACCTTCCATTCCTCACATGCTGCTGCTCTAGAGCTCCCTGGAATCTGCTCCTTTTCACTTCTGCGATCCTATCCCAAAACAAGGAAGAGGCTCCATTGTATGTGAATGCTGCACGAGCCTCTCCAGTGGGTTGGGATGTGAACCCAGAAGTGAAGAGGAGCAGTGGAGGACCGGGAGGTAAGTATCTTTTTTTTTGCTTTCTAACCAAAACTTGACCTCATTTATATATACTTTTATGACCCCTTTAAGCAGGTTTTCATGGTGACATGTCCCCCTTTAAAGATAACTTCCCATTTTAGCCTCCACTAAAGTCTACTGTGTGATAGCCCGATATGGAGACGTCATATAAGGGTGAAACTAGTTTTTGCTGTGTGTTCAGTCAGGGCAGGGATTAGGTGACTCAGATTCGTGGGTTTTAGCTGGATGAAAGCGATCATAGCTTGTCCTCAGTGATAACTATATTAATGTCAGGATGCTGATGAGTTATGGAGTGATTGTGATTAGTTACATCCTTGTTCACATCCACTCCACTGGTGGGCTCCAAGAATCAACTCCACTGGTGGGCCCCAAGAATCAAATCCACTGGAGGACCCCATGAATCAACTCCACTGGTGAGCCCCAAGAATCAACCCACGGGGGCCCCAGAATCAACTCCACTGGGGGGCCCCAGAATCAAATCCCTGGTGGACCCCAAGAATCATCTCCACTGGTGAGCCCAAGAATCATCTCCACTGGTGAGCCCAAGAATCATCTCCACTGGTGGGCCCCAAGAATCAAATCCACTGGTGGACCCCAGGAATCACTCCACTGGTGGGCCCCAAGAATCAACTCCACTGGTGGGCCCCAAGAATCATCTCCACTGGTGGGCCAGGTATCAACTCCACTGGTGGGTCCAAGAATCATCTCCACTGGTGGGCCCCATGAATCAACTCCACTGGTGGGCCCCAAGAATCATCTCCACTGGTGGGCCCCAAGAATTAACTCCACTGGTGGGCCCCAAGAATCAACTCCACTGGTTGGTCCCAAGAATCATCTCCACTGGTGGGCCCCAAGAATCATCTCCACTGGTGGCCCCAAGAATCATCTCCACTGGTGGGCCCCAAGAATCATCTCCACTGGTGGCCCCAAGAATCAACTCCACTGGTGGGACCCAATAATAAACTCCACAGTTGGCCCCAAGAAACAAATCTACTGGTGGACCCTAGGACTCAATACTGACACTGTCCATAGGTATAGCTGTTACCACTATGGGGCCCCAGAAGAAAAGTCCCTAATCTAGTTTGGCTTTGTTCGTTGTATGAATAAGTGGTAAGCACCTGTGCTCTCTCCATTGGCTTTAAACATGTAAAAAATTAACCCAAAGGTCATGGTAATCGAATGATAGGGGCAAGCAGGCATAGCGACCTTCAGTCACGGATGGTGAGGGGTGTGGTGAGTTGACCCCGCACCGGACTAGACCTACATTTTAATCTATGCTTTGGGCGTTCCTCCCTGCAGTGTATGTTCCTGGATTGATTGGCAAATTTCCTTCTCTTCTTACCTGTCCCTTCTTTGCATCTAGAGGATTAATAAACTAAGACGGTGTGAAACCACTCCAAAACCTGAGTGGGATCAAAGTTAATTATATCAGATGGTCACATTTTGATCAACAGGCATTCTCTCACGATTCACACCTTGGCTGGTTCCTGTAGCCCATGTACCTCCTCAGGTCAGGTTGAGTCCCATTCTCCTGATCCGTTAGATTTCTGCTTTGGCTTGCTTCTTAGGTCATGTGTTCCTATGCTGATTTAAAAGGCCAACATGGGCCACCAATGTTCTGGGACCTTAGCCTTTTATATGGTCACTTCCACCTTCCGCCTGTGCCAGTGTGTTGGTGCACTCCAGTTATGGTCAGCACTGTGCTACCGCCCCTTTAAGGAATCCTGTTTGTTTCCAGCATCATCCAAGGTTCCATACAAGTAAAGATTGAAGTATCTGAGGTTCTTATCCAGGTGTAGTAAAGACACTGGTTCCTAATACATCAAGATGGGCAGTGTTGCTAACGAGTCAGAAAACACAGGGAGACCTGTATGATCGGGGTTTTCACCCTTTTTTGGCGTGAAATGCGCCAAAGTGAGCGGCTACGATTTTTAATGCGACAAATGAATGTGTTCGCCGCATTGTTCGCAAGACTCGATACTTTCTAATGCGCCAAACATAAGGAGACCTTCTGGGAGGGTTCTGGGGGCGTCGCACCACACTCGTACTATTAGACACATCTATGAATGTGGTTCGGCAAAGCTAGGCGCATTACTGCTCGGACAGGCAGACCTATGTCAATGTGCTCTACCTGAGCCTGAGGAGTCGCAGTGGAGCTGGATTTGCTGTAAGGGGCAAAAATGTCCAATATTTATCATCTTCCACCAGTGCAATAATAAGAAGGAATTTCTGATAATTATCAAACGGTATAAAATTAAATTATTTAAATTGAATAAAAATGTTATCATTTAAAAATATAGAATATCCCAAAAATAAAAAAATATCTCCTATAAAATGTATCTAACATGAATAGAATCTAAAACTAATTTTACATGAAAAACCCACTGATGATGTTGTTCAGATTTTTATATTTTTAATTTTCACTGCATTAAATGTGAAATGTATTTTTGCCGCTCTTACCCTTTATTCTACATACAGCGAGAGCCAGCACAGCACAGGTATTGCTGGGACCTGTGGTCCTCCAAGCAAGATCACTACCATAGTTTCTATCACTGACATGTTATTCTAATGACTTCTCTTATTTCCAGCCTATCTATAACCTTTATACATGTTTGGGGCATTACTAATGCGCCCAAGTTCCATAATGCGCCAAACACACAGGCGAGGGGCGGGGACTTTAGACGCCATTTATGACGCACAGAAACCACTTTCATACATTCAGGCGCATTATACACTGAAAAATAGATGCGAAAACGCCCTTCGATGCACCGAGTTCCAGACATGTCTCCCACAGTATTATAGTTACATCATTATTAAATTCTAATGGTCAGTGCTTATAAGGAAAGCAAGGTCTATGACTGGGATATGGATGTACAAGTCCACGGCTGGTGCATATTTGGGATGACGTGTACAGTATGTGCTTATGCAGGTCAAAAAGAGGAGAGAAACTGACAAGGAAAGGACAGACCATCCTACCTTCCCGGAATCAGATCCTATCCACGTCAATTCCTTTGTAAGTTTTCTATCTGTTTTAATTATCTTTTTGTAACCAATTTTTCTTTTGTGCGCAATAAATTACCTTTTTGCTTTTATCATAATTCCAAAGAGCCTATTTTTCTAAGCTAATTGCACTTCCCCTGAGATGACTTCTGATAAGCACGGATACAGTTTGCAGTCAGTCAGATCCTCTCAATTTCCGGTTTAACCCCTTCCTGACGGGCGGTCATAATAATATGGCTCTTTTTTTCCCCCTCTTCGCCTTCCCAGAGCCATAACTTCTTTACTTTTCCACCTACATCAGGGGTGTCAAACTGCCGGCCCTCCAGCTGCTGGGAAACTACAACTCCCATCATGCCCACTGTTATAGATTATACAAATGCATGATGGGAGTTGTAGTTTCCCAACAGCTGGAGGGCCGGCAGTTTGACACCTGTGACCTACATAGACAAATAAGGGCTTTTATTTTTCGGGACAAGATGCACTTTCTAATGGTGTTATTCATATTACCATATTACCCTCCCAAAAAATTCTAAGAGCGAAAAAAGGTGAAAAAAACGCACCTGTGCCATGTTTGTGGGTGTTTTGCTTTTAGGGCATTCAACCTTCTGTAAAAATTATGGCCGACATGTATGAATGGGGTTGCACCAGAAGTCTGGCGTCTTTTCAACACAGCCCCATTCACAGTAGTTTAATACCTCCCATACATCAGTATCAGACACATTACAGAGCGCCCGCGGCACTTTGTAATGCGCCTGATTTCGGGGGATGTGTGGGGGCGCACTAGAACCGTACGAAGCTATAGATTTATATCTTCATTATGGCAATTCTGGGTGCATTACTGCTGGAACAGGTAGAGCACTTTGAAAGTGGTTTACCTGAGCCAGAAGTGTCATCTTAGCGCTAGAATGCGCCTGATTTATGACCCGCAGTAGAGCAGGTTCATAAATTCAGGCGCATTCCATGCTATTGTAATGTGCTTAAAAATTGGGGTTTAAGTGCCATAACTCATACATGTCGCCCATAGTGTGCAGGTTGAACTCCATACCCTGCAAATTCGGAAGATTAGCCACATAAAAATTGGGGTTTCAACACCAAAAATCATACATGTTGCCCTATGTGTTATCTGTATTCTACAGGTTGATACGACTCCGCCAATACCAAACATGTACGGTTTCCATTATGTTTTGGTGGCGTAAAAAATTCCAAACATTCTCTATTTTTTTAAATCTGCGCCGCGGCGCCATTTTCTGAGACCAATAACTTTTTTGTACTAAGCCCTATGGACATGAGCGAGGCGACATTTTTTTTGCAGGCTGAAGTGCACTTTTTATTGCTACCAGTTTGGAATACATGCCACTTTTTTGAATAAATCTATTCCAATTTTTATGGAACAAAAAAATGACCAAAAAACGCAATTTTGGCGTTTGGATTTTTTTTTTCTTCTACGGTGTTCAGTGTACGGGATAAATGATGTCATATTTTAATAGATCAGACTTTTTCAGATGCGGTGACACGAAACATGTGTCACTTTTTATTTTATTTTTTGTATTTGTAAAATGGCAAAAGGGGGGGATTTGAACTTTTCATATTTTTACTTTTTTTTTTACACTTTCAGTTTTATTTTTTTTACAGTAACTTTGAGTCCCCCTAGGGCGCTTCACCACTAGGGGCATGATCATTTCTACAGCCTAATGCATTGTATACACAATGCATTAGGGTGTACAAAGATGGCGGTTTCCCCACTTACTGCCTGGGGCCACAAGTAGTAAAACAGAAAACATGGCGGCGTTCCTTTAATTTAGACGCCCCGACCATCTTTGCTGCAGCATCTAAGTAGTTAAACACTGCGGGATAGCGTCGGCACCATCTCACACTGTAACTGCCGGGTGTTAGCTGCAATCCTGCTACAAAGCTCCTTACGAACAATATGACATACTCATACGTCATAGGTCGGTAAGTGGTTAAAGGAGTTTTACCACAAAGGCATTTCATGCCTGGTTTGTGCTGCTTCAACTTTCAGTGTCTTCAAAAGGGGGCAAGTATGATTTGTTTGAACTGCATAGAATGTGACCCAGCAGGCTTGACATCACCATGTCTTTCCCCACAGCGTTCTCACTTTAGTCAAACAAAGGTCTGTTTATGTAAAGAGCTGTGAGTAGCTACAATGCAGCTAAGTGGTTAGCACTTCTGCCTTTCAGCATAGGGGTCGTAGGTTAAAATCCCTTCTTTTTCTCATTGCACATACAGGATTGAGATATTTAATTTATTTTTATTTTTTGAACTGCTTGACTAATTACTAAGGAGTACAGAGGACGGGAGTAGAATGACAGCACCTGGGGTTGAACACTCGCTCAGCAGTGAGTGTGTGTGATTACTAAACAGGGAATAGACTGACAGTAGCTGCCTGAGAGGAGAGGTGATGTCTGAGTATGTGCGGCCAGGACTGAGGAGCTCCCGTCACTGGTCGTATCCCCTGGAGACGAGCTGTACCTTATGGATCACTAAGGGAGCAGCTAAAACAAAAATGGTGAAAATGTTTATTATTTAATTTAAAAGCTTCTGACCTCAATTTTACTTTGTGGTAAAACCCCTTTGTTAAATAGCATGTGCTGCTTTTGTACAGAATGTTACCTTATGTGTAGAGCAGATGCCTTTCACATGGAGAAGGGATCCAACCTCTCGCCTAACACTTCAATTAACATTTTTTTTGCCACGATACGAGCCTTGACTGATAATAACTGTGAGCAATAGGCGGCAGTTTCCAGACTTTAGCAAACTGTCCAGGCTTCAATGACATGTTCATGGCTTCCACCCATCTTCTCAGCTTCCTGCTTTGTCTTCAGATGAGTTTGATCTCTTTAAAGGGGTTTTGCCACAATGTAATGTTGTCGTGGGATCCTCCAAAATGGGTATTTAATCACTTCTCTAAATATATGTGATTACAAAAAGTGAAGGCTGTGAGAGCTACGGCCTTCCTTACATGTCCTTAGTTACTTAAAAGTTTACATTAGACACGACCAGCAGCTGACAGGAGCTGACCTGGCTTTGTCTGCACTTCTTATCTGATGACAGGGAACATGAATGAGCTTCCAAGGGACTGTGGAGAAAGTGCAGTGTATGAGGCTTTAGGCTGTATAGAGAACCCACTGGTTGTAATGTTATTATTTGAGTGAACATTGCAGACGCTCCATTACTTCTCCCTCTGTGCTCCTCACTGCTCAGCCCCCTCCCTCTCCTCTCTGCAGGGTTCATGATTTGTTTATATTTTCTCCTGAGCCAGATAAGAGGAAAGCAACTCACTTTGTGGCAAAACCCCTTTAAATATCCAAAATAGAATTGTTATTCTCCATAAACAGCGCCACCCTTGAGCACTGGCTGTGTCCGGTATTGCAGCTCCATTGACTTGAATGCAATCGGGGTTCTGTCAGGACATTGGCGTTTCACCTGGATGCTTTGAATCAATGATGTTTTCCTCGTTATAATTTTTCTGTGCTGTTTGATTGGGTTTGTGGGTGAGGGGTTGGGGCGGACTTTTACGGTTAGATGAGCCACGGATGTAAGTGGGCGATAAATATTAGCAGATAAACCCATTTCTACAGCCGACGCCACAGAACAAACACAAGGTTGAAAGGATGAGAACAACAAAACATCGGAGACCTTGCCCTGAGGACGAATGTTTTTGATCTTTTTTAGAGTTTGTTACTTAATGAGGTTGTCCTACAAAATCACGGAAGAGTCAAGAAAGATCTCAATGTATAAAACATTATGGAAATAGGAACATTAAAGGGGTGCTCCCACCATAGACTTTTATATCGGATCGATAGGATGCGTCATCAGAGTGTGATAGGTGTGGGTTTGGAACCTGCACCCATCTCAGGAGCAGCCTCCAGGAGCCGCGGCTCACAATGCGCACATGCGCACAACTCACCATTATGTGCTATGAAAGATCCCAGTGTTGGTGAGTGGTGTAATCTACTATACTTGAAACTCCCATAGAAGAGAATGGAGAGCTGGTCACACATGTGCTGGACTCTCAGTACTGGTGAGCGGTGTTTTCTGCTGTACTTGAAACTCCCATAGAAGAAAATGGAGAGCTGGTCACACATGTGCTGGACTCTCTGTACTGGTAAGCGGTGTGTTCTGCTGTGCTTGAAACTCCCATAAAAAAAAAGGAAG
>JAODAL010046723.1:0-30632 GCA_025379985.1 Phyllomedusa bahiana
GCTTCCTTTGTCCGCCCGATCTACCGTGTACCGTACCTTGCTCGTCTATTGACCACGTATCTCTGCCACCTGCCCTGACCGCCTGCCTGTCCTCGACCACGAACCATAGCTGCCTGCCCTGCCCTCCTGCCGACCCCGACTACGAGCCTGCCTGACGATTTTGAAACCACGCTATACTTCGGCTGCCACCCGCAAGCAAGTCACGTCAGGGGTAACGACCTGGTAGACCCCCGCCGCAGAAAGTCCACCCCGCTTTGCGGCGGGCTCTGGTGAATACCGGGACCTACTTAGTTTCCCTTTTTCCCCTGCCGTGGCTTACACCATCGCTTGCGGTGGTCCAGTGGATCCACTTCCGCGTCCGGAACCGTAACAGTTTTGACTCCATCATATTGTTATGACATGCCAAATAAATATCAGAGGTCTGGTTCCCAGAGGTTCGACTTGGAACTATCTTGAGATCGGACCCTTGAAAGTCTCCATGTACATTAAAGAGGTGGTCAGGCATGGGGCTGTACTCAGAACCCCCATTGCAATGAACAGATACTGCCATGCATATGTGGCCACATCTCTGGTTTGCATGCAGGCTGCAGTTCTCAAGTTAGGTCCAGGTCCCAGAGGAGGGGTCTGCATCAGACATAGGAAAACCCGTTTACACATCTGGCAAGAGTAATGATTGCCTCATACATTGCTAGTATACCCTTAACACAAAAACACACACATTTTAAGCTAAATTAATCTTTTCCAAGTTACTCAAAAAGTTGTCCACCGCTAGAAGTTTTGGTAAAATAAGAAAGGAAGCTATACTCACCAGTTTACCCTGGCACTCCCAACTCTGCCAGTCTGGTCCTCCAGAACCTGGCTTTGTTTATGTGGCTACAGCAATTCCATGTCTGTATACCCATGTCACTGGCGCAGCCAATCACTTTTCTTGGTGATTTCATGCCATATACCTGAGACCACTTGTTGGCTGTGATGTGGGTATATAAACATAGCTGCAGTCAAGTAGACCATACCACTGAAGAGGAGCAGAACACCGACAGGAGGCCATGAAAGTAAAATTGGAAATAAGGCCTCCTTTTTAAAGCCCAATTACTAGTAGTGAACAAATCTGTAAATAACTTGGCAAAAATGAATAAAAAAATGAAAGAATAAGTATGAAAAATATATTCTGATTATCAGCTCTCGTGCGTAGGACCTCTTTACTCTTCTCTTGTTTGTTGATATTCACTTGTTTTTCTTAGTAGTCGTTTGGCTTGTTTGCTGCTTCCTCCATTTGTAAAGCGCTGTGGAATATGTTGCTGCTACAAATTAAAATCATTATTATTACTATACATAGTGAAAAGCAAATCTATGAAGTTGTGTAACTAAAGAACAGAGGTCAACATAAAACACATAAACAAATGAAGCCAATTAAGATGCTGCTTGACCTGATCACACGCGTAAAGGGGTTGTCCAGGTCATAGTCAAATTAAATAAAATGCTAGTGCAGGCCAATGTAATAAAAAATACCTATCCTCACCTTCCTTGGCTCGGCTCTGCTTCAGCAATGGGTCTCCCTGGTCTTCTAATTACTTTCCGTGGTCACGTGCCACTCATGTACATCACTGTTCGCAAGAGAACAGCGCTAAAAGTTGATGTAAGCAGATGCATGTGAAACATAAGATTGGGGAGACCCAGCATTGGAATGAAGGAGCTGAGGAAGACAAATATAGGATTTTTTTATTTTATTGGCCTGCACTAGTATATTTTTACATTTTACCTGGACCACACCTTTAACCAATTGCAACTGAAGGTCTTCATCCAATCTTTCCATCAGTTGAGAACACATCCATGTTAAAGGAATATACTATAAATGTGTTGTAAATTCTTGATAGAACACCATGTCATGTGAAACACTCAGTAAAGATTTCTATTGATTTGTCTTGTTCTGTGCGCTCGTATAACATTATTTCAAATAGTAAAGAGCTGTAGATGATGTCACTTCACCTTGGAAATAGAAAGCTTACAATCTTCGCTCGTATCTACAAGCACCTCCTGCTTACCTTGATTCCGCTATATTTTGTCGCTTTGTATTCATCCGATTCTCAAGGTTTTTTTGTTTTTTTTTTTATAGATTCACAATACTGTGTTTCATCAATGGAACATGTCTGCAGAAAGTTGTTTCATGAACTTCTCCGGAAAAGGTGCTAAATGTGTCGGTTGTCCACCTGGTTTTATTTACGTAAATTATTGCTCCTGTTGCTGCAGTAAAATAAAAAACCATGCTCACCTTTGTGGTCAACCTCGTTTCAGCGATGCAGCTGGTGGTCATTTTCCCAGTTCTTCTGTTGACTTTTTGGTCTTTGCAATCGGAACACCACCACTGCAGCCGCTGATTGGCTACAACAGTCCCATGACATTGCTCGACATTATATTCAGAAGTGAGCAGCTTTGAGCAATGATTTTAGGAAATGTCATGTGACCACTGCAGCCAATCAGCAGTTGCAGTGGTGATGCTCTGGCTGCCAGTACTTGGAAGTCAACAGAAAACCTGCGGAGAGCACTACTAGTGGCATTGTCAAAATGGTGGTGACTATAAAGGTAGTTTTGTTTTCTTATTATACTACAGTACTAAAAATAATTTATTTGAATTAAACTAAGTGGACAATCCCTTTAATCTCTGTTATAGATTCCACAATATTTTAAAGAGGTTTTTCAAAACATTAACATTAAAAGCCTATTAGAATACGGCATAAATGCTTGATCGTGGTGGTTCCACCTCCCAAACCTCTGCCATTCATGGAACTGCTGTGCTCCTTCCATTTTTTACCAAGACACATCTATCCATCTGTATAAGTATCTGTTTCTTGTGTTGGTGCTCATCCCATTAACTTGATAAGTTGCTCAGATAAACTTTACTGTCCTAAGGATAGACCATCAATGTCTATGTCCCACACAACCACTTTAACACTTAAAGGAGTTTTCTCGTGACAAGCTTTCGCAGACTTGATTTTTCTCTCTTTCTCTTACTGCTTCAAATCCAGGGGCAAGTCTCTCCTCCAAGGAGGTGTGTCTTCCCTCACTGAAGACTGGTGACATCATCATTCTGTGTGAGCAGTGGGAGAGGATGTCACAGCTCTGCAGACCTCCTGCAATGATCAGTTCACGTGTCTGCAGAGCTGTTACCTTCTTCCCAGGCTGCACAAGCTCCTTGTAACCAGAACACCTGCATTGCTATAATCAGTTATACATACATCCTGAACTGATGAAAGAAATGTGAGGAATGCTCCCCCCCTGTTATCAGGCAGGAACTAGAGTGGGAGCAGACTGTATAAGGCTGTGTTAAATGGGGAGAGAGGGAATCTAGCAGCTTGAGCAGCTGCTCAGATCCTTTACATAGAGTTGGGAGATGAGAATAGAGAGGAGCAGAGAGTGCTCAGGCAGCCGTTACTATACAGACACTGCCAGCATAGAAAGCTGAGGCAGCTAGCTTCACTTTCATTTTCTAAAGCTCAGAGGGGAGTAAACACAGAGTGTAGGCAGCCAATCACAGCACAGGGGGCGTATCCAACAGGGCTGAACTAATTATCAGTCAGCCAATCACAGAAAAGGGGCTGTGGCCCGACCGCAAGCTGCTGATTTAGCTCTAGACACTCACATATTATCTCATATCTGCTATACTAAATGATTTAGATAATGCAAACCAATTGCAAAAGTACTTATTTTTACTGTCCCCATCATTACAGATATGTAGCGAGAAAACCCCTTTAAAGCTTCACTGTGGTGCTATATTACAGGACAATATGACAGTGGAATATACTGTGTATATCTCTTATGAGTACCAATTGAAAGAAAACCTGATGCACTAGATGCAATTAGGAGGTGTTCAGATCACATTAGTGATCAACACTTACCTTGGACGGTGGAAGAAGTTCTCAGATGTGCACATAAGCTTAGCCATAGAGCTTTATTGGCCTGATGAAGGTCAAAAGAGTGTCCTTTGGCCTCAGCCAGACCAGTATATGACTGTATACTACAAAGGTAAAGTATTGTAAGTGTAGTAGACTACAATTTTCCACAGAACTGTATACAATGGAACCTTATGGGTGATGTATCCCCCTGGATAGCTGTACATTGGAGATATATATACCATGAACTTTTCTCTGCATACACACTAAGTGGAGACCACTAAGGTGATCTTATTGCCTCATTACTTTATTATCAATCACTCCTGAAGGGGGCATTGCTAGTTGTCCAATGTATCAGCCCCAAGCAAGTACATTGATGGTATTGGCATACAGTTCTGAGCACATTCTGTATGCCTGTTCTTCTACATATGAAAGGGCAGGTAGTACTCAGACAGTGACTGTTCTCCAGCAGCTGTATACTTTCGCATGGTATCAGTTCTTGACTTGATACACCTGTAGAGCGGAATTTTGTTGGCAGCCCCATGGTCAAACACAGAATTGTCAAACTCATTTTCACCAAGGATCACATCAGCATTGCTGGAGGCCCTTGTAGGGTGGCTAGGGTACCTGAGTAGGGTTGTCAGAACTCTGCCACCTCTTGCAAGTTGTTGAACAGAGCAGTGTGGAGGAGTGCGCCAGAGCTCTGAATTCAAGATGGGGCTTACTACCTTTGCTAATGTTGTGGCCTCGGCCAAGTTCTGGCTGAGTCCTTAGGGGAAAGTGGAGAGCTGGACCTTCTGCGTTCAGACCTTGTCCATCTCTGTTTGCAGTGTCTAAGCTCTCGCGGACCACCATAGAGATAAGCAGTATTCTCTGAAAAATGCAGTACTTTTCCAACATTTTTGCACCAGTCTTATAACATTAATGCTGCCTGTACGCAAAACCTCAACACTTAAAGGGTTATTCCCAACTCATTGATTAGCACTAAACATGTAGGCAAAGGTAAGTAAAGATTATTATCGAATACATTGTTGTTCTGATTTTGCTCTAGCAGTGGCAGAGCTGGTGATGTCATTCCCTCTGTGTCTTATAATCAAGACGGGAGCTAACTGAAAGAAACTTTTACCCTTTACAATTACTGAACAGAGAGGCCTCAGCAGCCTTGCGCCATGCTCTCAGGGTTGCAGATTAACACTGTTATCTTTGTATGTAAATATACAGATAACCCATTTTGAATGTAGAATAACCACCCTTTTCATCTTGGCAGTTTCCTGCTAGCTCAGACCAGACATTCTGCTTAGACAGCGTAATTTTTTTTAAAAACCCCTCCATTATCAATGTCCTTTGAATAGGCAAAGTTGTGAATTGGAGCGAAATGTAAGTCAGTGCTGTAGTACCAGCCACAGTCTGCACAGGAAGTGGCAGCCTGAAGCAGGGACTAGAGCATCTTCTGTGAAAACAGTGATATGGGAAGACCCTTTTAATAATCATGTTTGTGTGTATGACACCAAAATTTCATGCTTGAAGAAATTTTCTTGAAAATACACCTGGTCATTGAAAACCAGTAATGGAGAACTCTTCTTCCACCTTTGGTCATAGAGTGATATCAATCATCTGTAACAGGCTGAGAATTTGGGGGCGAAAATGTCATCTGAGGTCCATTTACACGTGTATCCTCAATTCAACATGTCAAATGTTGCAGAAACACATTACAATACAGTCACAAATAACTTTGTCGTCTTTTATGGTTTATTGAGTTAGTCCACATGATCACAGTTATAGTTGTACATCGATAGGGTTTGTTACTACTTACAAACAGAATGCATATTAAAATGAAAGCACTCCTCTCTTCGCATTACTTACAAAATGCAACTTGTGTCCCATCAGAAACCAGTCCGTCTAATGGGATTCTAACAGTCTACTCTTAGGAACCAACTCCCGGTTTTCTACAATGCCAATGTTATAGTCAGGCTTCTAGTAAGAGATAGGTGCTGTTTGCAACCTCAGTATGACTGCAGGCGGAATTATAATATACACACTATGTACAGTAATCAGTCACCTATCTCTCACTTGGTCCTAAAGCCGCTGTCCCAAAATTTTCACTTTGCAGTAAGTTCTTTTTTTTTTTGTTTGTATATATACAAAGCAATCGCTTCTTTATTTGCAGGCAAGAAGTGCAATGATAATTTACAATGAAAACATAACAAATTCATGCGGAACTGCAGGAGACACAGCAAGTCAACAAGTAGAGATTCAATATACATATATGTATAAATATCTGCTGCCAAGATCAGCTTATGTTAAGAAACCAGAGGTCTCCGCTACATGCAGCACCATGGGGAGTGTCATTCTACAATACATGTACAGTATATAATTATCTTGTTATTGTTTACAGTGTACATTTCATTCTTAACTTAAAAAATACATATACATTATGTGGTCATTCCAGGAAAGAGTCAGCGTGATCATACTGGTTACCGAATATAGGAATGTGGTGTATTAAATGAAATCACTATTACATTACTACTGCTGTGCCAGTCACTCACATGACCAATCTGTACTGTAGCTATAGAATTACAAAGGGAGCCAGATAATGAATGTGGTTTAGGAATTTTGTGGTTTTACATCTGATGAATGCGCCAAAATGACTATGTACTATATTATACACGAATAGACATCCCGTCCCAGAACGGTAGGTGTAGTAGACAATCCACTTAAAGGCAGAGTTTTTTCCTAAGAATGACTGCAATCTATATATACTTATATAATTACCTTTCTGCTACACTACTGATTGCAGGGCACAATGGAGTGAGTTAGGATGAGATGGCTCCCCCTTATGTTTGGTACCGGCCACATCAAACAGTACATTCCTGTATAGCGATTTATTGTAGATGCTCGCTGTGATTATAGCCACTCTCCACTTTACGGCGGTGTGCAGGGCACAATGAAGTTAGTTAGGATGAGATGGCTCCCCGCTTATGCTTCGTATCGCCCACATCACTGTAAGCTATTTAATGTAGATGCTCACTGTGATTGTAGCAGGAGCCACTCTCTGCTACACTGCTGAGTGCAGGGCACAGTATAGTGAGTTAGGATGAGATGGCTCCCCCTTTATGCTTGGTACCGAACACATCACACAGTAAATTCCTGTACAGCGATTTAATGTAGATGCTCACTGTGATTGTAGCAGGAGTCACTCTCTGTTACACTGGCGAGTGGTTGGCGCGGCATAGTTCTCCCTCAACCCCCATCCCTGGCTGTAGAGTGCAGGCCACAGTGTCCTCTACAAAGTAATCAATTAGGTGTCAAGTCCCCTCTGTATTAGCCCACATATATAAATGCCTTAGCCTATCATATGATCATCCTACCACATGGTGGCATTGTTTTGTTTACAAACAGGAAATGCTAAGGCATATGTATGTTAGATATTTTATTAGTGGAGCTTCTTGTATAATGATGTTCATGCAGTGTGTTATAACATTTATTTATCCTATTAATCCAATGTCCTAAATCACAAACCAAATTTTGCTATACATATACTGTCTGAGATCTTATCTCTTGCAAATTTAAGATGTGCCTGCTAGATCTTTAAAATGTTTTTTAATGCACGTAATCTATTTTTACCAGATCATTTGGGGTATGACCCCTCGCACCTTCAGTGATCAGCTGATTAAAATTTCTATAGCACTTCAGCCAGTATTGCAGTTTCTTCATTGTTTACCAGACACAGCACCATTTCCTTTCATAGTGGCTATGCTTGGTACTGCAGCTCATGAGATAGTTCGGAGGTTCAGTACGAAGCACAGCCATTAAAAAAGTAATTGTGCTGTGCTTGGAAAAAATAAAACAGACCTCAGCAGTTGCCCTAGTGCTGCAGCCCCTTCAATCAGCTGATCCATTAATGACCTATCCTAAGTAGGAGAAAACCGCATAAACCATTTATTAAGGTCTTTACATCACTATTAGTAAATCATTGCACTCAATGGCAACCTGTGGCGAAGACACCTTTCTCATTCAACAGCCTTCTGCTTTCTAGAATAAAACTATAAGGATGACTATCATCCCATGCCCTCCCTAAAGAATGGACATATGGATAAAAATATTCTAGTAACGCGAATAATGTTTTTACCCTCTCCATATGCAAGTAGTGTGCTTATTAACACTTAATGAAAAATAAATGGGACTACGCTATCATAACCCCTCACATGCTTTGTGCCATTTCTTGTCACATTTTTACTTTACAAACATAAATCTTGTACTGGGTAACATTAAGACTGGGAGTAGAAAAGTGTTACAATGAAACCTAATGAGCAATTCAACCAATATGCCAGGTCTTCTCTTTCCTGAAATAACATATAAATTACAGATCATTTCTACTATAAAGTACAGAGGTAAGAAGGGAAGGCTACATATTGTAATATGTTATCACCTTACCTCGGCTAATATGAACAATAATACTGATATATTCTGCAAATATACACTATTTAGAATGTAGCATCAGAATATTTACTATAGATGACATGCAAAACCGGTGTATTTGCCTTACTAGTAAGTTCTATAGCCTGTGAGGACCAGAGCTGAGCCTTCAAAGTGAATGGGAGCTGTGAACTGTAACACAAGGTGGGCAACTTCAGGATATTCTGTAATGGACATGACCTCTGCAGTGTACGATGTGATGTGACAACCTGCAAAGATTGGTCTCTACAGGTAACAAGCCGTTTATGATGTGCATGTAGTAACTCTATAGACTACAGTGATGGAGGCGAGAATATGTGCAATTATAAAGTTGTTCTATAGACAACTAAGAAAAATGATATATTTGCTTTTATTTGGTTTATTGGGTGCTGTGGCAACACATTGATATCTGTCTTCTTCATGCAGCCCCCAATATATGAGTCTATCCTAGATGGGCCAGACTATGTCATCTACTGGTGAACACTCTCTAATCTCCAATGAGGGGTCTTTACTATCTTGTTATATAATTCTCACCATTACCAAGAATATTTGGTTTAGTGCATGGATCTCTGTTAAGACATTGGGCGACATGTCCCATTAAGGCTGCACCTTTTTTTTGGTGTATTTTGCATCAAAAAACTGTTGATGCCGTATTTGCTATATAAACAAACTGTCGTGCACCAAAACTAGGCGCGTTTGACACTTTTGAATGCGCCTAAAGTAGACACATCAAATATGCTATACAAGGTATACCACAAGCCAGAATTTTGACAGGTTTATTTATTCAGGCACACTACACACTTGTTTAATGCGCCTTAAAACTGGCATGGTGGTGCCTCTTTTCTGACATATATTTACTATTTTGCCATAGGCAAACTTAAACTTTATCAGTTCTCAATCTTTAAAGCACTAAAACTTAACTTTTATTATATATATAACACTTAACCTTGATACACACTATTTTAAAAACCTGATTTCTAACCTCTCAATTTGTCCCTTTCTAATTGTGAAGGAATAACTCCTTTTCTATTATCAAGTCTGGTGGAACACCACCTATTAGCAGGGAAACCCTATAAAGACAGTGATTTGCTAACTCCAAAAAGTTAGCAAATCACTTGTGATTTGTGATTTTCTACCTCTTTCTACTGTGTTACCCGCTGCAGAGGGTCTCACAAGGAAATCTTATATGTTTCATGCCCATCAGATTAGGGATGACTGCCCAAGTAAGATGTTTTGGATTCCTTTTTGGATCTAGCAAATCACTGTATATAAAGGGTTTCCCCACTAAAAGGTGGTGTTCCACCAGACTTGATAATAAAAAAGGAGTTATTCCTTCACAATTAGAAAGGGACAAATTGAGAGGTTAGAAATCAGGTTTTTAAAATAGTGTCTATCGAGGTTAAGTGTTATTTATATAATAAAAGTTAAGTTTTAGTGCTTTATAGATTGAGAACTGATAGAGTTTAAGTTTGCCTATGGCAAAATAGTAAATCTAGTTATTAGAAGTCACTCTTTGTTCTCTTGCTAGATTCCCATTTTTTTTCAGTAATCTATGATGTCTGTTCTGACATGTCTTCCCATTGTGTATGCAAGATATCCGCTTAACTACCAGGAGATTGTATTAGTACATTTTACACAGTTGCATTCATTAAATGTTGGTAATGAACTAACACCGTGATCAACTTTTAAAATCCTCAGGACAATCCAAAACAGTTCTATATAAAATACAAAGAAAAGTAACAGTCTCTGCCTCTCACAATAGCATTGTATAGTCTACAAGGCACAGTCTCTGCTTCTCACAGGAACAGAAATTAGGCCCAAACTGTTCTATGAGTTAACCTTTTAATGGCAGGGGGCTCAGCAACATATAGGTCACACATGTGGAGCTAGTTCCTCAGAAAGCTCTATGATCTCATAGGCTTGTGAAGAGTTACACAAAGTGTTTCTGCTGGTATCAATAAGGTATATGAAACGGGCAAGGTACAGAATAGATAAGTTGCTCCCGTCATCACAGTGAAAAGTATCATTTGGATTGGTTTTTACTGTTACTATATCGGGCAATCTGTCAAAATACAAAGTAATCCTGGGCCGACAATGAAATGCAAGAAAAAAACAACGTGATGACGTCAAGCAACCCTGGACAGAGGTACACACGATGGGTGACAGAAGAGCAAACGCTCTCGGGAAGTGAGATCTGTAGGGGCGGTGGGATAAACCGTTATACTGAAATCTCCATTCAGTAGCACTTGCCAATTGAAAATAAGACAACTTAGAAAAAAAACGAATGAAAAACACTGCTAAAAAAGTCTGAAAATACATTCTCTGCTATAAAAAGGTTTCAAATGTTTTGCTCATAGTTTCAAAATCAAAATGATCGGTGACAGCAAGACACTGCAGACAATGGAGAGAGGAACCAAGAATGCTGTATTATTCGCGTACACGAAACACACATCTAGTTTTATGTGTTTACAAATTGTATGTATATATATATTTATATATATGTATATAAAAAGGTAGATAATGAAAATTCACAGTTCTTACAGCCGTTAAAGTGTCCAAGAATTGGTATGGTCAATGGTCAGTTACTCTATAAACTGCAGGGGTTCCTCCGCTAGCTCGCTTACCTGGAAGAAAACAGCATAATACTGATCTGTAGTAGGTTTTTTTTTTGTTTTTTTCTTTTACAATAAGAATAATTTATCCCTTGTACAAGCGAAGTGTAGCTAGGACAGATACAGGAACTGTTATGATAGTTGGCACATTTAATTAATGGATTGCTTGGTTTTAGGAAAATACTGTAACCTCTTCATAGATTTACTCTTCCTACAAACTAGATGGAGTGAAAATGCTTGTGAATCCATATTGCTAGAATTGAAAATAGGTTTAAATATTTGTTTTTCAAATACAATAATTTAAGGTACTAATGTGTACACGCACGCAATATATTAATATGATGCTAAATGTATCTGTGTACACACACGCAGTATAACTAGAGTATTAGCTAAGTAGTATTATAAACCAGGCCAGTGCTGGGTTTTTCTTCGTTAGGGTAACTTCACAAAGGACGGAAATGCTGGGGATTTTAGCTGCGCAGGTAAAATCCCCAGCAGAATACAACAGCCGTCAACTAGATGAGACTCGACAAATTCCAACCACATGCTGGATGAGGAACGACCTCATCCAGATCTTGAAATCTGCAGAACATAAGTTGGATTTTCACAGTGGATTTCAGCCCTTTCATTGAAGCAGGGGTGAAATCTACTGTGAATCTAAAGGTTTGCATTGAAATCTGCAGCAGGTTGTGGAACTACCCTTGTTGTATATGCAGCTACTAGTCGGTTCTTCCATTGACTTGCTACTTCTATATTGTAATTAAATAATAAATAATGCTTCTCCTTTTATGTGTGACAGCAAGAACTGCAATCACATGCTAAGGAGACCATCCGTAATTCGTCTGATTTCCCCTGCTGAAAGTTCTGTTAAAATGATAAATCTAAACTATTGTGCTGATTCCACTGTGTTTAGCTTTCGTGCTTGTGGACGTCGAAGGGCCCTGCTGAGAGTGATGGTGCTGCCCATGCTGGGAATGTGCCGAGTGCCCAGAGTGAGGCAATGGTTGGTGGCTGGAGTGGGTGTGCTGTGCATGAGGGTGCTGAATGTATGATGCATGGGAAGAATGTTGTCCGTGTGGGTGGTACTGATGGGGTTGGATGTGCTGAGGAGGGTGGTAGTGATGATGATGGTGGTACGGCGGTGGGTTTTGTGGCATGTGGCAGTACTGTGAGTGTTGTGCATGTACTTGTGCCTGTGTTTGCCCCTCTGCTTGTGCCGAATGGTGACTTGTTGGATGTTGTTGATGTGAAATCAGTGTGGGATGCTGCGATTGCGCTGGTCCAGCTACGAGATGGCCTTGGGAAGATGGCTTCCCCCTCTTACTACCGAACAAAGAACCTAGGAGGGAGGAAGAGGTAGGTAGGCTCTGACGAGAGGCACATTCCCGAGTTGAGGTGGCTCGTCTGCGCATGTGAGGACTGCTAATGATGGACCCCTGAAAAGAAAGCATAGAATATCCAATTACACAATTTGCAGCAGCTTCTTAGTATTATCAAGAAATACGCTCACTACTACGACAAGCTACATACCTAATCTAACACAAACCCACTTGTGTCACTTGGCTGTCACCCTGTCTTTTCAAATAGCTCTTGTAAAAAGCTGAAGCAAACATTATAATAACACTGCAGCTATCTACAGGATCGCTAAGCTAGCTATAGCGGTGAGCTAATCCTATATGTACTAGGTCTAGGCCTGGGCTTAAAGGGACGGGCATTAGGCGGTCATGGGACACAAATTATTGGAGGTGAACACACAGAGATAGGTGGCTGAGCACATGATCAGTGTAAATTAATGGTTTCAAGATGAATGAAATCTCATGAAATCCACATTGAAGTAATTATTATATTGACTTTGTTGTCTGTCTACCTGAGTACAACCTCTGCTTCCCTGTCAATATACCTGATCAATTAACAGTGTTGTCATAATATTCATCAAACTAAAAGATAGGCAAGAGACAGTCAAGAGCTTCATTAGAAGTATAAGATAGTAAGGAAAGAGTGTTAGCAGCCAGTTGGTGGTCCAGAGCCACCGTGAAAAGGAAGCAGACAGTCATGTGTGGTGGAGTCATGCTTCAAGTAGCTAGATGGATTACGAGGAGCCGGGAGCATCCTCACAAATCTTAAGTGTTTGTCTGTTTGGCTTGGAATATACAGAGTGAGAATCCCAGGCATGCAATATCTGAGGCAAGCAGAATACAGAGGAACAAAAAAAGTGTTCAAGTGAAAGGAAAGGTTTCAAATGCATATAACATCCAGCTAGGCATCCTACTTACTTCCATATTGCTGTCTAGCGATCCTGCACTGCTGCGCCGCCCACGCTTGCCTGCCCAGGACATGCAATACCATAGATTAGATATCGACACAAGATCTGGGTAACACAAGTCTTCCCCTAGCTGACAACCTACTCATTTTATTCACTATGCAATCAAACCTAACATACATAGATGCTCTCCTAGGTCTATCTGAGGAACATGGCCTTATGCTGCACTTCTCTAGAGGTATAATGCCACAAAACATGGGATCTACCAAGTATCCAGCAATGCTGAAGTAGACACACCATGCTCCATCTTCCAGAATGCTTTGCCAGGTTATGTAAGATTTTAAGAAGAATTGACATAGTATACTGGAAGCTGTTCTTACATCAGAGATGGAAAGTCATGGGATACCAAACTCTACAAAGGGGCTTACGGGTTGAGGGCTTGTGGCATATGACCGTCTAGTGAACATGATATTTCATAATTATCAAATTGAATAAGAGGCCTGAATGAAAAGCCAATTATATGATTTGCATTGTCATAATTACATGGGAAGAGAATGCCACATCCCTCTCTACTATCTGAAGCAATCACTAGGACTCATTAGACATGTATCTGGTGTGACTATAGCCAAGATAGAAATTCTGACATTCTCAGGTAGCAGCAGATTAACTTTGTGGTGAGGAGATGATTGTTACACATTGAAGTCTATTAGGGAGCTCTCACACAGCGCAGTTTTGGTGCAGTTTTAACTGCGCTCCAATTAAACTGCATTTATTACCAGCAAGCTTCTTTCAGTTGTCTAAATTGTTCAGAAAGGTGATTCAAGTAAGTAGTCAATTACTGTGTGTGAAGTCGTGTGGATACAATCACACAAATTGATTACTCACTTTCCAAACAGTGTAGATAAGTGAAGGAAGCTTGCTGCTAATAAAGGCAGTTTAATTGGCGCTCAGTAAAACTGCACTAAAACTGCGCTGTGTGAAAGCACCCTTAGAATATGAGAGATGAAACGTCTGATTGTAATCTAGCATCTCTACATCAGCAGATTAGGCGCTATGAGCATAGTCCGAGGCCTGGGCAAAGGTAAGGCGGCTAAGCTACAGATGCCAACACATAGTAGCTTACTTGGACGGGTTTTGCCGTTTCTGAACAAGAACATAAAAGCTGAAAAATGACACTGGATGATTAGTGATGCAATGAATGGAAATGAAACATCTTTTTTCTCATAAACAATAGGTGCCGTTCTAAGCTTTAGTCTTTATACTGCAGGAGGATCCTTTATATATAGTATAAGAGGGTAATACCGAGGTGTATTTCTGTGTCAAAATGAACAGCTAGTGTATTGGTTGCGGCTTCCTACGATGTAGCCAGTAGAATTACAAAGTTTAATAGCAGATAAGTGTGAATGATATATAAATCAGTGAGGCAATCATACTTCTAATAAACATTAAAATAATACAATACTGTAATACTAAACGGATTCAATATTCTGATTTTAAAGAGAATCTGTTATGACAGGACACTTGTTATATCATTGACTTTGAAAAGGTTTTCCATTCTGGGCTTCCATTGTCTATATCAGAGTTCCCCAACTCCAGTTCTCCAGGCCCACCAACAAGTCATGTTTTCAGGATATCCTACAGAATGCACTGACAATGACTGGCAATGCTAAGGAAAGCAAGAAAACATGACCTGTTGGTGGGCCTTGAGGACTGGAGTTGGGGACCCATGGTCTATATGTCCTAGAATGACATATAGAAGTTGTAAATAGGTTGGGGGTCCCTGTATTGGACCCTCTATGAGCTGGAGCAGGCAGCAGCTAACAAGCAGTGACTTTCTGCTGGACTCGGGTTATCCTTGTATTACAAAGGTGGCCATTTGTTTGAATGGCTACAAGCAATACTACATTTGTCCTTTAGTGGTCGCAAGAGCAATAATGAGCCGCTGATGGCAACCTCCCCCAGCAAAGTCAATTACTTGCCGTCAATTCTCTGGCCATTAAGTTGGTCTTTACTTTTAAATTTTTTTTTTTGCTTTACTTCACCAGCTCATGATTTCGGGCAAGTACACAGATGGAAAGCAAAAGACCAACTTCTTAAAGAGGTCTCCTTTCTTTACACTACACTAATAATACAGGTCAAAATATCCCCAATGTGCAGCGCACTTCATGTGTAAACGTGTCCAATCATAATGGATGCTCTTTATGTGGTAAGATGTCATGTAGGTTTAATGGCCTCAGTTATAGTTTATAGCTTGGACTGTACAGTTGACAATTGCTGTGCAAATATAATGGAGTTGAAGAAAGACACAGGTCCATAATGCATTTTCTAATTTCAAATCAAGCTTCAATATAAATTGTTAATGATATAATTATAGCTTAATGAATCACTGTACACAAAAGTGATCCATGACTCCGGGACTCTTCCACTGTTTTTCTTAGAATCCATGTGTCATAACCCCCTTTCCTTTAACCCTGAATTGGGCATAACGTATTGAGCCTTATTTATCAAAACTGAATATTAGTAAGACTGTCTTTGTTGCCCATAACAATCAGTGTGCAGCTTTCATTTTTCTAGGGCAGTATAGGAATTGAAAGCTGGGCTCTGATTGGTATTACTGTTTGGCAGTTTTGATAAATGAGGCCCAGTGTATCAGCTTTGCTATGTCTATTCAAGGAACATTTTGTATTTCACTACTAATTAAGCAACCACTAATATCTATGATGCAGTTCACTTATGGTCAGTAGCAAATTTAAGTCTTAAAAAACAACCAAAAATGATGTGTCCGTTGCATAGGCTACTACCTCTTTAAATGCTTACCAAGGTCAATAAACATGTTTTTTCTAATTACATAAATAATTATCATTATCTGTAGGTTCTGTAAGGGTATGTTCACACGGCCTAATTTCGGCATTCCACCGCGTACTTGCGCTCTAATACGGGCGAGATGCGCGCCGAAATTACGGTAATCCATAGTTCTCATAGAGAACCATGGATTACGCCTCCTCTCCCCGCTCGTACTGTACGATCGTATTGTAGACGCGGGGAAATAAGTGACATGTCAAATATGCGCCGCGAGTAATGAATGTCAATGGGGCCAGCGGGCTACAGCCCCCCCCCTCCCCGCGCGAGTACGGGCGTATTAGCGCGAGTTTTCGAAACACACAATGTACTGTGGCGCATACTGTACCGTACCGCAATACATTGTATGAACATACCCTAAGGCTACAGCCACATGGCACTGACAAAACACCAGTTTGGTAATTTTCAACCGGTATTTTGTAGTTTTTTTTAACACAAAGAGGAACAGTTTCTGGCCACAGTTTGCAGATTCAGCCATCTCCCGTTACATTGAACAGTTCATGGTCCACTTGAAAACTGGGTGGGAGAATGAACATGTTCTAAGTTTTTTTTAGATGTTCGGATTGGCCATCAGAAAATCCAAGCTGTGTAGGCCACAGCTTGGATTTTCTATTAAAGTCTGGGAGGAGGATTGACAGTCGGTTTATAAATCTGAAAATCCGACTAAAAACCAGTGCCGTGTGGACGGACCCTAATCATCATCCACGCCAATGTGCACACCTTCCTTTCCCCCTATAAAGTAATATGTTTCTGTACCAACAACAGAATCTAGCTGCTCAGACCAAATGGGGTTTGACTATTAAAAGTGTCGGGATACTCCACCATCAAGACCCCATCTGAGAGAAGACCTGCATTATACTTATTGTGACTGGGTAACTAATCTGTAACTCAAGAGGCTGCTAATTTTAAATGTATATAGGAAATATAATGTGTCTACCAAAAGGGGTATTCCCACGACACACATAGATGCCAAATTGATAGGCTGTCCCATCAATGTGTGACAGGTGTGGGTCCCGCACTTATCACAAGAACTGGCTCTGGAGTCTCTCTATTTTGAACGGAGAAGTGGTAGGAACCCTCACACTGAGCCGGCTGTACTCGGAACTCCCAATTAAATCAATGGAAGTGTTATGTTCAAAATGGAGAGGCCCCAGGGCCAGTTTCTGCGATAGGTCTGAGGCCCAGAGGAAGGATCCACACGTATCAGACATTGATGGCATATCTGATCAAGATGTCATCAATATATGTTGTGGGAATACTTCTTTAAGATAAAGGAAAAATTCTAATTAAAAAAATAAGGGAATTGTTGGATCTGACACTGATTCTGGAGTATTTCTGAAATCCACATCAAAATCTGACAACACTCCACACCTCATACATGTGAATGGGATTTCTGCAACTCTGTTTACATACAAATTTCTATGTGGATATTTAATCACTGTAAAAATCAGTGGCACGTTACTGTTCTCATGTGCTAAGTGTTGGGGTTTCTCCCATAAAGGTGCAGGGAGATTTATCGGTCATGAAATGCTCTCTGGGAAATCAAGAATGCAAACAGACTCCAGGGAAGAGAACTACATCTCTAGTGCTACCTAGAAGCAGCTTCCCTTACAGCCACATCTTACTGGGCTTTCTTCCATAGATCCTATTTGCATACTATTACTTATGCAAGAATTAGTCCCAGTGTTGGACTGAGGTGCTGGGGCCCACCAGTGAGGTTGATTATGAGAACCACCAATGGAGTTGATTCTGAGGCCCACCAGTGAAGTTGATTATGAGAACCACCAATGGGGTTGATTCTGAGACCCATCAATGGAGTTGATTCTAAGGTCCACCATTGGAGATGATTCTGAGGCCCACCAGTGAAGTTGATTATGAGAACCACCAATGGGTTTTATTCTGAGGCCCACCAATGGAGTCGATTCTGAGGCCCACCGATGGAGTTGATTTTAAGGCCCACCAGTGGAGTTGATTTTGAGTCCCACCAATGGAGTTGATTCTGAGGCCCACCCAAAAGAGATTTATTCTGAGCCCCCCCAGTAAATTGATTAAAGAGAACCACCAATGGGTTTGATTCTGAGGCCCACCAATGGAGTTGATTCTGAGGCCCACCAATGAAGTTGATTCTGAGGCCCACCAATGGAGTTGATTCTGAGGCCCACCAATGGAGTTGATTCTGAGGCCCACCAGTGAAGTTGATTCTAAGGCCCACTAGTGGAGTTGATTCTGAGGCCCCCCAATGGAGTTGATTCTGAGGCCCACCATTGGAGTTGATTCTGAGGCCCACCATTGGAGTTGATTCTGAGGCCCACCATTGGAGTTGATTCTGAGGCCCACCAATGGAGTTGATTCTGAGGCCCACCAATGGAGTTGATTCTGAGGCCCACCAATGGAGTTGATTCTGAGACCTATCAATGGAGTTGATTCTTGGGGCTCACTTGTGGAATTGATTCTTGAGGCATGTTCTACAACTACGATACATGCCTCTCTCTTTATTTTTCTCTGTATTTCTCCCTATAAAGCAGCCACAGACCTGACATACTGAGGAGTCCACCATACTTCGGGCCTACATGAGGTTCCCCTACTCCCCTGTGGGCTAGTTTAAGCCTGATTAACCCCACTTAATAACAGTGAAGCCACTACTTGTACAAATCTGCTGCATAACCCCAATAAATTCACAAGATATCTGGGGCAGAGACCCGAGGATGGAAATACATGTAGGATTTTAATCTGCTGCGTTAATCTACCCTAAATGTGCAGTAATTCGTGTTTTAGAAATTGTATGGCAATATAAATATGTCCATTTAATATGAAGTAGTTAGGTCACAGCAATGGGCTACTGATGGATGTTGTGTTGAGTCAATATACTGTGCAGCCATAACTTTAGTACATCTGAAAGGAAAAAGACTAGACTATGCCAACAAATGCAAAAAAACTAACTGAATATTGTGACTATGCTGTAAGAACAAGTCATGGTCCAGAGTACAGAACAAACCATAGTATAAAAATAATTTGCTTTCTATTCCAAGTCTCGTTCCTGTTCCATTAACACAAGACTCTGTCCAAGTCCAATAATCAACTACCCGCACGAAAACTGGACACAAATCAAAGATCATAGACCTGAAATACTCACATCCAGATATAAACTTGTATAAGGAATTTGTAATTAAAGTCTAAATCTACTTAAAACATGATAAGTCTGTGGACTGCAGTTAAGTCCAATATCCCATGTTGTACCCACAGGGATCAGGAAGCTGGGATTTATGAGCTTTATGATGTTCCGGCAGGATTTTTTCAATGGAGCGCTATTTTAGAGGCTCCATGGAGGTATAAAGGTGGTAAAGCAGTCTCTACAAGGTAGTGCTGCAGTTTTGTGGACCACTGTGACTGTGACATGGGTGGTTGGATATTGGAGTCAACTGCAATCACAGAAAACATTTCAGTTCATTTAATCCTCTGAAACATAATACACGACACATTGCACAGGATGCGAATATAGATTACCGGAAACTTTCCTGTTATTTATACTATGTGGCCTCTAGAATCTAAGTTGTCAGCTCATGGTACCTCCAAAGGATGCACAAAATCTCTCTTAACTGTCATGCTGTGATTTTGAAGAGGATATCTTGGTCATTCTTTTAAAATACCGTATTTTTCAGACTACAAGACGCACCGGATCATAAGACGCACTGACCATATTTTTCGGAGGCATGGCTCCTGGAGGGTGAGCAAGTGTTCTGGCAGGTAGCACTAAGTCAGCTTCATGACAGGTGCCTTGGGGTTGCTGGGGAAGACTGGTCAGTGCTCCAAGTGGGTGCTCAAGTCGTGTAGCAGGCCTCACCAATTCAGCCCCACACAGGGCTTTGGGGGCGCTTGGGTAGCCTTGGCATGGGTCCTGGAGGATGAGCAAGTGTTTTGGCAGGCAGCCCTAAGTCAGCTTCATGACAGGTGCCCTGGGGTTGCTTGGGAAGACTGGTCAGCCCAGGTTTGTGGGCACTTGGGTAGGTTTGGCAGGGGTACCTGTGGTTGAGCAAGTATTCTAGCCCCCACACTGGGGGGGGGAGGGGGATGGTATGGCCCCAGAAGCGTGCTCATGTCATGCTGCAGGCCTCCGCCTGTGTGCACTTCAGAGGGGTTTGAGGTCACTTGGGTATTTTTGGAAAAAAAAGTGCGTTTTATAGTCCAAAAAAAATACGGTAACTGCTACTGGCAGTCAGATCGACATTCCCATGAAGTAATGGGAACACCATTTTGATAACCTTTCTGCATTATATAAGTAATAGAAATGGTGTACAAGCAATCATGCCTCCTAGAGGTCAAGCACCCGAGGAGAACTGTATGTATAAGAAAAAAAGTTTTAAAAGCATATAAAATAATAAAAATATTAAAAATTCAAAGTACTTTAGCCTTTTGCCATTTTACCAATCAAAAAATAAAAAAGTTACACATAATTGGAATTACCGCGTCCGTAGAAGTCTGATCTATAGAAATATAACATAGTTTTCGCCATACGCTGAACACAGTAGAAGAAACAAAATTCGAAATGGCATTTTTTGGGAAAGTATTTCTTCAAGTGGACAATGAAACTATGCACCCTCTTGATAAATGACTTACCACAGCATCATTATTCTTGATTTTATGTCACTGCAGACGTGTTATTGTGTATATAGTATACATACCTCATGTTTATGAAGACCAGATCTGCCTATGAGCGCTGGGACAATGGGTAGGCAAAGGCAGGCGAGCGCAACTTCATCCCAGGTAGGTGGGAGGGGGGGGGGGGCAAGAAGGCATGGATGGGGCTGAATTTTCCCATTGTAGGGGTGCTATGTGCCTTTTTTTTTGCCAAGGGCACCAGAATACCTTGTCCCAGTCCTGCAGCCTGTATTCCTGTCTCCTGAATCAGTGTCACAAAATTATAGTAAACGTAATATTTCTCCACGATAGTAAAGACTTTTTTATATTTCTCCTCTGGAACCTTTATTCACTATTGAAGAGTAACCTACATATCTATAGTATATAGATACTATATCTTATCTTATCATCAGCACATATGTATTTTGGGATTGTTTGTAAGCAACTACGTTTCCCTGATGAACCCAGATATTTGGTGAACATGCCTTGGAAGTGTTGCTCTAACGCCATTATCATTTCTTTCCCATTTTGGAGAACCCAGTTAATTGTCTGTGTTATTTGTGATTCAGTGTTTGGGATAAATTATGTTATATTTTAATAGATTGGAATTTTATAGACGCGAGAAAAACAATTATGAGTAGTGTTGAGCGATTGCATTGGCTATCGAGATCGATCGATAGTCGATAGTCGGCGCTATCGATAAGGTTTTTCGATAGTGGAAGAATCGATTTTTGAGCGATATTACCATTAAAGTCTAAGGGAGAGCATCAACACCTTCATTTTTAACCAAACAGCGTGGAGAGAAGCTGAAATTACATCCACAACAGTAAATGGATACGTCCCTTACATCTTAGGCAACACACTTAGGTTATAGAAAGTCACAGAAAAAAAAGGTCACAGGACCATTTACTATCCCTGTCTTGTACCACAGCCAGACCCTTAAACCTGCATCACCCACAATTAAAAAGTGACAGGAATCGGCAGTATGATTTTGAACCATCATGTTACTTGAAAACTGGACATTGAATATCCCTGTCCTGGAATCGCAGCATGAGACCCCAAACCTGCATGACCCCCACATTAAAAAGTGACGGAAAAGGAGTCTTTTCAACACACCATTTTAGTTTCACTGGACATTGTCTATACCTGTCCTGGGCCACGCATGAGCCCCAAACCTGCTTGCCCCAACATTTAAAAAGTGCCGGGAAAAAGGATGTTTTTCAACCAACATTTTAGTTTATGGACATTGACTATACCATGTCATGGGGCCACAGCATGAAGGCCCAAACATGCATGACCCCCACATTTAAAAAGTGCGCAAAAGGGAGTCTTATCAACCACATTTTAGTTGACTGGAAATTTGGACTATACCAGTCCTGGGCCCAGCATGGAGCCCACAAATACCTGCATGACCCCCACATTTAAAAAGTGACGGAAAAAAAGGAGTCTTTCAACCACCATTTTAGTTTCATGGACATATGACTTTATACATACTGCTCTGGGCACACAGCATGAGCCACAAACCTGCATGACCCCCCACATTTAAAATGTGCCGCCAAAAAAGCAGTCTTTCAACCACATTTTAGTTGAACTGGACATTGACTATTACTGTCCTGGGCCACAGCATGAGCCCCAAACCTGCATGACAACCACATTGAAAAAGTCACGGAAAAAAAGGAGTCTATCAACCACCATTTTAGTTGAACATGGACTTTGACTATACTGTCCTGGGCACAGCATGAGCCCAAACCTGCATGACCCCCACATTTAAAAGTGCCGGAAAAAGGAGTCTTTTCAACCCCATTTTAGTTTCACTGGACATTGACATATACTGTCATGGCCTCAGCATGAGCCCTCTAAAACCTGACATGCATCCCACACATTTAAAATCAGTGACGGAAAAAGGGTCTTTCAACCACCATTTTTAGCTTCTACTGGGACATTGACTATACCTGTCCTGGAACTGCAGAGACCCAAACCTGCCATGACCCCCACATTTAAAAAGTGGCACGGAATTGGAAAAAAGGAGTCTTTCAACCACAATTTTAGTTTCATGGAACATTGATATTCTGTCTGGGCCACAGCATGACCCAGGGCAGGAGTTACAGTGGGTTGCGGTTGAAAGCCAGGCTGGCGTCCGTCATTCTATTAACACGCAGGTTAAAATGCCCTGATGAAGCGAGCAAACGAAAACTGTCGTGTGAAAGCCAGAGGTGCGGAAGCGGAAGTGTAGAGAAAACTACAGCCTCCTCTTTACACAGTAAATACCTGGGTAGCGCTTGCCCTCGTGATGGAGTGTGGACCATTGAGCTTCCACTTGGAAATACTGGTGTGTTTAACGATCCTGTTACACCACAGGTTGCCTTTATCTTGGCATTCTTTTTCTCATTTTAACTCAACGTGCTGGAAGGAAATGGTCTCTGTAACTTTGTTCTCTGTCTGTGCTCCATACTCCATGTTCTCTGAATAAACCATACATCCTGGGTCAAGTTTTCCTGTTACCTCCCTTGTACCAATTCAGAGGAATTTTTTAAAGCTATTTTGGAAATGCACAAGTTTTTTAGTACTTTAATTCTAGAAAAACACATTTTTAAAATAGGATGGAAATCCCCCTTGTCTTTGTTTATCTTTTTTTCATTGTAATTTAAATGGGTTTTTGTCTCAATACAGGGATTGATAGTCTATGTTAAAGATTACTTCGCAAAAACAAGTCTCATTTTGCAATATGCGTGTATCCAATAAAGCAGTGTTCCTACCTATTCATGTTCTCTGACAGCGACCAATCACCCCATTTGAGCCACTCTTGACAATTGTGCAGAACAATGTCTGTTGAAACAATTTTTTAGGAATAGGACCCTGTAGTTATAGCTGACATGTCACTAGCAAAATGCCCCCAAATAATTCAAGCATAGACCCTTGAGCCACTTTTGGTCAATTGTGAGTACAAATGTCTGTGTAGAAACAAAATTTTTAGACATAGGATCCTGTAGCTATTGCCGGCATTGTCACAGCCAAAATGCCCCCAAAAATTCAAAGCATGGTCCCTTGAGCCTCTTTGGTCAATTGTGAAGAAACAAATGTCTGTTAGAAAACACATTTTTTTATAAGAGGATCTGTAGTATTGCTGCATTTCAAAGCAGCATGACCCAAAAAAATTATAAAAATGACTTCTCAGCCATCTTGTCTGTTTAAAAATTGTGATGGGAGAAATGCCACTTAGAAGCCAACATTTCTATTCCAAAGGTCCATAATTATTGCTGTAATCTCACAAGGCAAAACATGACCCCACAAAATATTATAAAATATGACTTTCTCAGCACACTATTAAAACTACATGTGAGGTCAAATGCCACTTAGAGGTCACATTTCTGTTCCATAGACCATGATTATTCGGTATCTAACAGCAAACATGACCTAAATCCATTGACAATGCCGACAAAACTTTCTTAAGATAAAGTGAGTTATGGAATACGGTGTTGTCATGAAACACTTGCTGTCTGTTACAGTCTCCTCACTAGCAAAAACACTCAAAATGAACTGTTGGGAAAAGAGAATAAAAATTGCAAGTATGAAATGTTCATTTTAAAAAACAGTTTTCAGAGGACCATTTCTGTTTGAAAAAAGGAATGTGAAGTAGACCGGCAAAACTAAATCGCGTGACCTCAGGGCCAATTGGGGCCCACAACTATCAGAGCATCCATGCCTGATTCATCTTGATGAATGTCAACGAATCCACATTATCTGTTGGAATGCCGGATGCGTTGTCTGTAATGACTCCTCCAGCTGTGCTGAAGAAGTGCCACGCTCAGATATGAAGCTATGGCTGCTGGGCGGACACACCTCTATGGAGTGACGAGCCAGCTCAGGCCATTCGTCCATTTTGATACCCGAAGCTATTGGGTCCGGAACACATGCAAAACATGGTGTTGAGTCGCAGATAGTGTGCACCTTGATCTTAAGCTGATATCTGTGTGATCGGATGTGTGCCACTTGCATTGCATGCGTTGGTGAGGTGGTAAACAAAGATTCGTCCCAGAGGTCACCCATTTGGCTTCTGCCACCTTGACATGCTGCTGCGCTACTCGCCTACTTGGCACTCTACTCTCTGTCACCTGCTCGCTGATGTTGTTCCACCGTGACATTTGGGGAAACGTGAAGCAGACGCAAACAGATGTCTCCAGTTGATCAATCAGACAAGGTCTCAATTTCCCTGCATTTTAATCTCTTATTTGCGGTGGGTGGAAGGAAAGTGCTGGGATTTTTGTTTATGTTACCGGGGATCAAGGAGGGTGGTCCACCCAGTAAAACTGTGTTCATTTGATTGCCTTAATGCAGAGGTATTCATGTGGAGGAGAAATGGAGCATCCAAGCACTCATAGTGAGTGTTGGGAGCCTTGATTTCCCAAGGCCTCTGGGTCGAGGCGGCACTAGCAAACTGATTTCCTCATCCTTCTCCTCATCTCAAGTCGCGCCAACCTCTTTCCATGGCAAGGGACGTCGGTAACATCGGTGTCTAGGAATAACTCCTCCGACCTCCTCTCCCGCTGCCTCCGGCACAGATTCTAAACACAGCCAGGCTTGCCTGAGATGATGCTCCTGAGAGCTGATGCGCCACCTCGTGCACTAGCTCTGGACCCGAACCAATGCTTAATGAAGACCGGGATGAAATTGTGAAAACTGTCGGGCCTGAGGATTTGACGGAGAGAAAAGGCTCCGTGTCCGACAGCTGGGTCCGTTCTCTCTCTCCGTCGCTGGGCGGGGTACCTGTTGTTTTCAAGAGTGTCCAACGATCGTTCTAGAACTAAGATCACCACAATGCTCATGCTGACAAGTTGCATTGTCCACGACAGCTCGACCCCATTTTGGTGGCTTCTTCAAAAAAATGGCAAGGATGGGGCAGAGCTCTTTCACATGCCTCCACTCTCGGGGTTTTAACTCAACCCCGAGGGTCCGTACCGCTGTGTTGTCAGGCCATGTGTCCAATTGCGTACTGCGTATGGCAATTTCGTGCTGGCCTCATTCGCTGGAGTATGTGGAGGGTGGGAATTCACGCGTGTGATGCCACGACAACAATGAGACGGTTGACGGGGAGGCAGAGCTGGACGCGAGCACACGCAGCCTGGCGGGATGAAGCAGGGTGGCGAACGGCAGGGGAAGTGCGAATCTCGACCTCGAGCCTTCTTCAGCAGGCAGTCCAGACCCGGGGTTAGCTCTTAGAAATTTTTTATGGCACGACAAGGTTCATTGACACGGTGCCAGGAAAGGGATGTGCTACAGCCTACCGATATTAAGGCGGCCGAAGCAGATTTCGCCGGTTATCGCACACCACCTTGCCTGGGCACAAGGTTCTTGTCACCAGCACAGGCGCTCGGTCTCGTTGCTTTAGAGCCGTTCCACAGCTCCTGACCCTGTGTGGGTGGCCGACGGTCTCCAAGGCAAGGATTAATTTCAAACACGGCCTGGTGGTCTCGGGGCACGTGATGCACACCAGAGGACCTTGGGGGAAAGAGCCCTGCACCATCCCTGCAGTTTTGAAGAGCCTGTGACGCGAGCCTGAGAGCCACCGTCACCCCCAGGGACATCACCCAGTCACCCTGTGAGCTGTCACTGAGATTATAGCGGCCCTTGGCCGTTTCTTACTAGTCCATGTGTCGGTGGTGAGAGGGTGAGATGGACTTTTCTGTCACGGACACAGATGCACGACAAACGCTGCTTGAAATCTAGAGACAGTGGGCATGGCCAGGCAGGTGAACGGATTTTCTGGGCATAGAAATGCCCTGCTGGAATTGGTATTGGGGGCAGGCACAGGGCCATGACGTGGACGAAACCCATCTGTGTCCACCAGAAGGATAAGGCAACATTCCAAGGCCAAAGGCCTGGGCAATGCGACATTCATGCTTTGGCTTTGGGGGATGGTTTGGGTTAAAGTGTTCTTCTGTTCCCAAACCTGAGAGACAGATAGGCTGGCTGCTAGACTGGCGCTGTACGGCGTGAGGTCGTTCAAAATGGGGGCCGGACAGGAGAAAGGGGTAGGAAGGGTCCTGGTGCGTGGCTGGTGGATTATCGGGCGACGGTGGAGCTAGAAGCGGAGCTGATCACTGAGTCATGACTCTGAGAGACATGGGGCAGCGGAGAGAACCGCTTTGTCTGTGGCGGAGGAGGAGGAGGGGAGACGAGGGTGTGACAGTGGTTGGAGGCACGCGGCCACGGGCGGATAGGTATGGCCTTTTTTTTTTAACCTTTATGGCCCAAGTGTTCCCTCATTTTCAATATGCATTCGCTGCATGTGACTAGAAATGTTGGTGGTGGTTCAACCACTTAAGGTTCTTGCATATACTTTATGCGTTTTCGGCAAATGGCGGCATTATGGACTCATCGCTGGGTGAATTCTGGAGGCTTGCTCAAAAAAAGCCCAGGATAGAGAGGTCCTGGACCTTTTGACGGCACATAAGCGAGGAGCGGGAGTTGCGCTGACCGTGGCTGGCGGAATCATATCAGCGGACTTCTTCTGACCGCCTCCTCCCTTTTTGTCGGCGGGACCCGTATTGACATACCCCATCGTCTTCCTCCTCGTCACTGATGAAGCGCTGCTCGCAAGCGCAACATTCTGCGGAACATGACCAGAGATGGAATCCGCAATGTCATCATCATCATCATCATCAACACAGGTGACTTGGTCGTCCTGAATTTCTGCATCCAGAAGCTGCGGGCTACAAGGCAAGGGGCAACTGCAAGGCGTTGCCGTTCCGCCCGGGATTTTTGCCGATTGACCGGCTTACTTCACCTCCTCTGAGTTGGCATACAGTAAACTGGGCGTCAGAAGCCAGACTAAAATCATCTCTTGATCTTTTAACATGCCTTCTGACGCCCAACACGCATTTTGTCATCTCAAAGAGGTACTTCAGACCAATGGATTCATCCACAGTGGTGGGTACACAGAGATGAAATTTGGGCTGCTTCATGTTGGACGGATGCTGATGATGTGATGACCGACATTTGTGGCCGTGACTGGGAGGACGAGGAGGTTAAGAATGCTAGATGAAGGTTTGCATTAAACACTGAAGGTACAGATTGGCGACGATGTTCGTTACTTCGATTCACAGGGCCCTGACCCAGCGATGACAGGCCTGACGGTTCTGCAACTGAGCGATACGGCTGGCATGCGTTGATGTCGCCAGACTGGAAGAGACCTTCCTCTCGTACCTCATACCATCCATGTGCTTCCCACTCTTTGCGAGGCTTTCCACCTGCATTTCGCTCATGTCCAGATAATATAAAAATTTGAGAAAGTCTATGGAAATATGTTTGGAAAGCTCTTATTAAAAGAATGCAAATCCACAGCTCTTCTCAAATCCCTACTAATCAAAACAAAAAATTGCTGGATTCAAATTTAACTGCACAAGGTGTCTATCAACAAATCTGGAATGGGCAAAATTCAAAAAAATCACGTATTGTTTATGTCTTTGAGATATAATAAATGGTTAATTTTTTGCACCTTTCAATTCAATGTGCGTGAACTATTGAATTGCTGTTTTATAGATTTTCGTAGATGTGCGCTCAATGAACAGTACTGCGGTGCGCAAAGTCAATCAACAGTAACTGTTATGTTTTGTATAATAAATGTAATTTTTTGCACCCTTTCAAATTCCAACCTGTCGGTGAAATAATAGAATTGCTGTTTTAAGATTTTCGTAGATGCTGCGTCAATTGATCAGTACTGGTGTGCGCACAAAGTCAAAAAACACGTAACTGTGATGTTTTGATATAATAATACTGTATTTTTTGAACCCTTTTTTTTTTTTTTTCAATGCACCTGTGGTGAATATTAGAATTGCTGGTTTAAGATTTACGTAGAGATGGCGTCAATGAACAGTATGGTGTGCGCAAAAAGTCTCAAAAACACTGTAACTGTTTTGTGTTTAGATATAATTATATGTGTATTTTTTGCAACCTTTCACTCACTGTGGTGAATATAGAATTGATGGTTTTAAGGTTACGTAGATGCTGCGTCAATGGAACAGTTAATGGAGTGACGCAAAGTCAAAATAACAGTAACTGTTATGTTTTGAATATAATAACTGTATTTTTTGACTTTCAATCTACTCCTGTGGATGAATATTAGAATTAGCATGGTTTTTTAAGATTTTCACCGTAGATGCTGAGTCAATGAAATACAGGATGGTGTGCGACAAAAGTCAAAAATAAACAAGGCAATCTGTTACTGTTTTGCTATTAATACACCGGTATTTTTTTGCACATCCCTTTCATGTCTCACTGTGGTGAATTATAGAATTGCTGTTTTTAGATTTACGTAGATAGACTGCGGTAATTGAACTGTACTGGGTGCGCAACCGCAAAAGTCAAAAAAAACAGTAACATGTTATGTGTTGAAAACAATAATAAACTGTATTTTTTGCGAAACTTTCATTCACCTGTGGTGGAATATAGAATTGCTGTTTTAAGCATTTACGTAGATGCTTGCGTCAATGAACGTATGGGTGCGCAAAAGTCAAAAATCAGTAAATGTTATGTTTTGATATAATAAACTTGTGTATTTTTTGCACCTTTCCAATTCAATGTGGTGAATATAGAATTGCCTGTTTTAATATTTACGTAGATGACTGCGTCAGATGAACAGTACTGGGTGCGCAAAAAGTCAAAAATAACCAGTTAACTGTTATGTTTTGTATAATAAACTGTATTTTTTGCATCCTTTCAATTTCTCCTGTGGTGAAATATAGAATTGCACTGTAAGTGTTTTATGATTTACGTAGATGCTGCGTAAATGAACAGTTAATGGGTGCGACAATTAAGTCAAAAAACACGTAAACTGTTTTGTTATTGTATATAATCAAACTGTTTTTTTTTGCACCTTTCAATTCACCTGTGGTGAATATAGAATTGCTGGTTTTACGATTGTACGAAGAATGATGCGTCAATGAACAAGTACTGGGGTGTGCAAAATGTATAAACACGTAACTGTTATGTGTTTGATATAATAAACTGTATATTTTTTGCACCTTTTTTTTTTCAATTCACCTGTGGTGGAATATTGAATTGGATGTTTAAGATTTTCGTAGTTGCATGCGTCAATGAATCCAGTTACTGGCGTGCTCGGCAAAAGTCTCAATAAACACGTTAACTGTTATGTTTTGATATATAATAAACTGTATGTTTGTTGCACCTTTAAGATCTCTGTGTGATTTTTGTATTGCCTGGTTTGTTAAGTACTTTACGTAGATGCCGGTGTGCGTCAATGAACAGTGTTTACTGGGCATGCGCAAAAGTAAAAAACACGTACTGTTATGTTTTGATATTATATACTGTATTTTTTGCACTTTCAATTCACTCTGGTGGCTGAATTTTAGAATTGCCTGTTTTATTATTTACGTAGTGTGCTGCGTTCAATGAACAGTACTGGTGCGCAAAAGTCCAAAAACACGTAAACTGTATATGTTTTGATATAATACACGGTACTTTTTTGCACCCTTTCAATTCACCTGTGGTGAATATAGAATTGCTGTTTAAGATTTACGTAGATGCTGCGTCAATGAACAGTACGGGGTGCGCAAAGTCAAAAAAAACACGTAAATGTTATGTTTTGATATAAATTAAATGTATTTTTGCACCTTTTCAATCACCTGTGGTGTGAATATAGAATTGTGTTTTAAGATTTACGTAGATGCTGCGTCAGAAAAAACCCGTATGGGTGGCAAAAGTCAAAAAAACGTTAACTGTTATGTTTTTGTATTAAACGGGTTTTTTTTTGCCCCCTTTCAATTCCCCCCTTGGGGGGTTTAAATAGAATTGGGGTGTTTTTAAGTTTACAAGATGTGGGTCAAAGAACAGTTTTCTGGGTGCGCAAAAGTCAAAAAAAAACGTTTCTGTTTTTTTTTGTTTTAATTTAAAATGTATTTTTTTTCA
>JAODAL010046724.1:0-30632 GCA_025379985.1 Phyllomedusa bahiana
TTTTAATTTGTGGTACAGGACAGGTAAGCAAAACCCAGTTCAAAAAAAATGGGGGTTTAAAAGACCCCTTTTTTCCCCGGCACTTTTTAAACTGGGGTCATGCAGGTTTGGGCTCATACGCTTCCAGGACAGGGAATTCAATGTCCAGTTCAAGTAAAATGATGGTTAAAAACATACGCCTTCTGGCACTTTTTAATTTGTGGGTCTTTGCAGGTTTAAGGGTCATGTTGTGGTGCAAGACAGGGATAGTGAATGGTCTGTGATTTTTTTCTGTGGCTTTTATAACCTAAGTGTGTTGCCTAAGATGTAGCACGTATCCATTTCACTGTTGTGGATTTTAATTCCAGCTTCTCCAACCCTTTTTGGGTGTAAGAATGAAGGTGTTGTTGCTCTCCCATAGACTTTAATGGTCATCGGTGATAATCTATTATCGACTATCGAATGTCTTAATGATAATTGCCGATATCGACTATCGACCCGATGACGATAGTCAACGTAATCGCTCATCACTATAGGCGACTAAAACTAAAACCAACATGGCTTCTACCTTCTGTTAAGAGGGCAATAAACAATAAAAAGGGCATTAAAAATATAAGTCAGAGGGGTCGGCATCAGCCTTTGAAAATTATAGAGAGCTTAATAAAATCTGTAAAAAAGTGATAAAAGCAGCTAAAATTCAAAATGAAAGGCAGGTGGCCAGGGACAGCAAGACTAACCGCAAGAAAATATTTAAGCATATAAATGGCAAAAAGCCAAAGTCAGAGCAAGTAGGACCCTTAAAAACCTGTGATGGGGAGCTGGTCACTGGTGACCAAGAGAAGGCAGAGGTATTAAATAGGTTCTTCAGCTCAGTATATACTATCAATGAAATAGTAATTGATGGGGGTGGGCCAAGTGCAGATGTCGGTGGGGGCCGTACTGTTATTACATCATCTGCTATATTAATTGGCTCAGTGTAGAAAAAGTAAAAGCCAAGTTAAATAAACTGAATTGAACAAGGCTCCAGGCCCTGATGGCATTCACCCAAGAATTCTGAAAAGAGCTCAGCTCGGTTATCTCTGTGCCCCTGTACATGATATTCAGAGATTCCCTGGTGCTGGTTTTGTACCAGGAGACTGGCGCAAGGCAAATGTGTTCCCATCTTCAAAAAAGGTTCCAAGTCTTGCCAGGTAATTATAGACCAGTAAGTTTAACATCTGTTGTAGGAAAAATGTTTGAGGGACTATAAAAATGGAGTATGTTGACAAACACAATGTCATTAGTGATTGCCAGCATGGATTTACTAAGGACAGAAGCTGTCAGACCAATCTGATCTGTTTTTATGAGGAGGTGAGTAGAAGTCTGGATAGCAGGGCAGCTGTGGATATTTTTGTTTTTAGTTTTTTGCAAAGGCATTTGACACTGCCCACATAAGCGATTGTTGGGTAAAAAAGAATCCATTGGATTAGAAAATAACATTTGTGTAATTTTTTGGGAAATTAAAAAACTGGGCTGCTGGATCATACTAAAAGAGTGGGGGGTAATGATTTGCTACTCTGAGTGGTTCCCCGGTTGTGAGTGGTGTGCCGCAGGGCTCAGTATTAGGTCCTCTCTTATTTAATGTATTTTTTAAACGATATAGGGGAAAAGGGATCAATAGCACGGTTTCGATTTTTGCAGATGACACCAAGCTATGCAGGGTAGGCAATCTATGGAAGATGCTCAAAAATTGCAAGCAGACCTGGACACACTGAGTGCTTGAGCATCCATTTGGGCAAATGGGGTTCAAGGTGGCTAAAGGTAAGGTTCTGCATCGGGGGAGACATCATCTACAGGCATCATATGTCCTAGGGGGAGAAAACTTGGAGAATCCCTTGTTGAGAAGGATCTGGGCGTTCTTGTAGATATAGACTACAGAACAGCATGAAATTGTCAATCAGCTGCCTCTAGGACAAGTAAGATTTTGGCGTGTATTAAAAGAGGCATGGACTCGGGACAAGGATGTAATTCTACCGCTGTCAAAGCATTGGTGCGTCCTCACTTAGAATATGCTGTTCAGTTCTGGGCCCCAGTTTATAGAAGAGATGTAATGGAGCTAGAGAGATTCAAAGACGAGCAACCAAACTTATAGGGGAATGGAGCATCTTAGTTATGAGGAGAGGTTAGTAGAATTGAACTTATTTAGTCTTGAGAAAAGACGGCTTCGGGGGGACATGATTAATTTATATAAATTTATAAATGGTCCCTACAAAAAGTAGGGGGAAAAATTATTTCAAGTGAAGCCCCCTCAAAAGACAAGGGGACATTCCCTTCGACTAGAGAAAAAAGGATTCAATCTCCAGAGAAGAAAAGCGTTCTTCACTGTAAGAACTGTAAATCTGTGGAATAGCCTGCCTAAGGAGCTGGTAACGGCAGGAACTGTAGAGACTTTCAAGAAAGGCTTAGATACCTACCTGGAACTAAAGAATATGAATGCGTACGTAGCTATGTAAAATTCTGGATCCTGGCTGGTGACGGCTCTGGGTCAGAAATACGGTCTCCACTGGAGCAGATTGGTTCTTGCCTTGTGGGTTCCAGGGCATTAACCAGTGGTGAGGCTGGGCTTAATGTCCTTGTCTCTCTCTCCCTCACCCACATTTTCCCCACCCTTGGTTGAACTTGATGGACACGTGTCTTCTTTCAACCGTACTAGCTATGTAACTATGTAACTATGTAACATGTGGTGGAGCAACCAGGTTGCACATAGGATTTGGAGAAGGGTCTCACTCGGGAGTAAAATCTAAGGAGCTTCCTGGTTTTCACCTTATAACCTCTATAAAGAGATATAGACTTTTCTGCATGGGACTCCCAAATCAATGCCCCTGACATTGTCTACTGTGATAACAGCTAACATCCAAACACAGTACTAAAGGAGCAGAGGATAGGTACACTTGGGCTTTGGGTGAGCGGAGGCAAACAGACTTTGAGCAAGGTCAGGAATTAAGTCAATGATCAAGGCAATCACAGACAAGAAGTGAGATCAATATTAAAGCTGAGGTCTATACCAGGAATTACATATCAGAGTATGGTACAGTTTACCAAGCAAATCAAAGATCAGGCAGGTTTTAGGGGTAGTGTTCCTTTTAAAAGCTTTAAGTGTGCATTTATAGGAGGGCAGAGCATAATAGTGGCATGCACTGGTCCCTAAAAAATTCCAAACGATGAGTATACACACTACAAAGTAACAACAGTAATGAATAGGGTTATTTTGTGGGGGGTTGGCACAGCTTTTTCACCTCTCCAGCTTTGCCTCTGCCATTGCTTTCACCGGGTTTTCTTTTTTCATGTGGGTGCCAACAATCTGAGTTTCAGTGCTGCAGTAGCTGTGGGCTGCAGAGGTTATGTGTCTTTTTCTGACATCACTGTTCATAATTGAACACTCCTAACAGTGGTGTCAGGAAAAGACGCATGACTACTACAGCCAATCAACCGCTTTGATAACATTCTGACTGCAGGGTGCTAGAAGAAATCAGAAGTCCAAGTCAGAGCAGAGGAAGAAGCAACACTGAACTCTGCTAACCCAATCCAACTAAAATTGAAAAAAAAAAGGATGGTAAAAATAGAATGGGTGAACAAATTATACAAGGCGGAAATAAGGGTCTTGGTAGAAAAAAATTAGACCACTATTAAAGAGGTTATCCATTCTCACACATCGATGGCATATTGATTGGATATGCCAACAATGTGTGACAGGTATAGCTCTCATTGACGCACTTGCAGTACTTGGGACTCTCATTGAAATTGGTGGGAGAGTTTTGTCCTTCTCTTCGTTTTCATCTGAGACATTCGTGAGGTAGGTGCATGTCCCAAAGATGCAATGAACCTGCAATGATGGCATATCCTTTTCATGTACCATCAATGTGTTAGATGAGACATCTCCTTAAAATGCATACAAAGCAATATGACATATAGAGGTGAGGAAATGTGGAAACTACACATAGTCTCTTTAATGCCTTATATAATAGGCACCATCTTGTTTTTTTTTTTTTTTTTTTTTTGTATGTGCAATACACATTGTTAGATAGGATAACTGCATTAATAGGACTAATTTCTAATCTTGATCCTGTCACTTCTAGCTAGAGTTTTCTCTAGACCATGTCCTTATTTCTTTTTAATAACATAAATAAACATATGTATTTTTGTTTTTAGTACAACTAAGTAAAAGCTGTTAAAAATGAAATCCTTTTCTTTCCACATAGTCAGTACTATACCTATAACTACTACAGAGGCAAAACTCACCATCCAGACAGGCTTTTGATTAGTAAGATGGGGAACAAAAATATTTAGGCAAGTAAGGTAAGCAGAGATTTATTTTCTTAACTAGTACAATCCTGAAAAAGCGGCAGATGATTTTGATGTAGAATATTAAACTGCAACATCAGACTGTTGTATGGATTGGGTTTAATAAAAATATGAGAACAGCAGTATAACATTAAATAAGTGAAATGGTAAAGTTATTAGTACATGGATACCATTTGGTAGATATTTTGGATTCCAAAGGTTTAATTATGGTTATATTATTGGTTCTCAGATTAGGAAAGGCTGTACATTTTCTTATAGTGTTATACTGAAAGAGTAAACTGGGTATTGCCTGTGATATATATATTGCCCCATATCCTTCTAGAATAATGCTATCCTTGAAAAGATTTTTAAATGGCAGGATAAATTGTCCTGTTTTAGCCCTAGGTAACTTTAAAAATGTCATGGATGAGATACTAGACAGGTTCATGCTAAATGATTAACAATCCTCAGGAGGAAAGGCACCTTTTGCAAAATTTATGACTGAGCTGGGATTTTTTGGATATTTGGAGGCTCAGAAATCAGTTGCAATACTCAAGTTTTTATATTTCAAGCAATTGTCAAGAATAGACTTCGCTTTGGAAATTATGTTGCAATTCTAATGGTTCTGAATATCATCTATAAACAAGAAGAATTTCATATCATTCCATAGTTTTAATTATACCTAAATGCTATATATTTGATGTAAAGTCTATCAAAATGAATACGGTATTTTACCTCTTTTTAAAGACTGTAATTAGGGATGAGCGATTGTGTCAACAATCGTTATTGAGTCGATAGTCGATATCGGTAATTATCATGTCGATAATCGATAGTCAATAACAGATTATCGCTGAAGACCATTAAAGTCTATGGGAGAGGAACAACAGCTTCATTCTTACACCCAAACAGGAGAGGAGAAGCTGGAATTAAAATCCACAACAGGAAACTGGATATGTGTTTAATCTTAGGCAAGAAAATTAGGTTATAAAAGTCACAGAAAAAAATTCATAGGCTAAAATAATTCCTTATGTTCAACCGCTAACCGAAAACATGAGGACGACGTCGCCACAGCAGGTACGGCGGTAGCAGCTGCAAAGGGGCCCATTTCACACAAAACAAGACACCGGTATTGAAAATGGCACATGGCAACTGGCAGGAGACCTCTATCACTTTTTTGCATCAGGGACCAACATCGTCACATATGTGGTGGCAACAAGAACGTCCCAACCGGGAACGCAGAGGTTCAGCTTGCAGGGCCCTTGGGGATCCAGTTGGTAAATGATCCCTGTCTCAAATTCCTGCATTCTACTGTCAATTTGTGAGGGTGGGACAAAATTGCTCAATTTTGATTTGGAACGTGAATCAAGGAGGGTGGACACCCAGTAACTGCTGTTCATTGTGATGGCCTTGAAGCGTGCGAAATACCATTTTTTCAATAAGAACTTTACTATTGGTTTCTTTTACAGTGGCAGGACCCCAAAACCAGCAAAGATGTCCTTGATGGACCCTCAGAATAAAACGTGACGGAAGAAACAAGCATTTGACCCACTATTTTAGTAAAATAGACATTGACTATCCCTGTCCTTTAATGCAGCATGACCCCAAAATCCACACAGATGCTCTTATAGACCCTCAAATTAAAAAGTGATGGAAGAAAGTATTATTTGAACCAGTATTTTCGTGAAGTGGATATTGACTATCCATGTCCTGTACCGCAGCATGACTTTCAAACCTGCATGATCCACAGATTAAAAAGTGCCAGAAGAAAGTAGTCTTTGAACCACCATTTTAGTTGAACTGGACATTGACTATACCTGTCCTGGACTGCAGCATGACCCTTAAATCTGCATGACCCACAGATTAAAAAGTGCCAAAAAAAGGAGTCTTTGAACCACCAATTTAGTTGAACTGGACATTGACATTTGTGGCCGTGACTGGGAGAATGAGGAGGTAAAACTGATGCAGGTTGCATTAACCACTGAAGAACAGATTGGCGACGCTGTTCGTTACTAAGAGTCACAGGGCACCGACCCAGCGATGACAGGCCTGACGGTCCTGCAACTGACGATCCGCTGACTTGCGTGTTGTCGCCAGCACTGGAAGGAGCACCTTCTCTCGTACCTCTACCTCCATGTCCTACACCTCTCTTTGCTCGTTTACCACTTGCAGTTCGTTCCATGTTCAGAAAGATACAAATTTAAAAGGTATGGAAGAGTTACCCTCGAAACGTAGCAGACATGCTACAGAGAAAGGATCAAGGCAGCGATTGCTCCTAAGAGGCTAAAAGCTAAGGATTGACTGCTCTACACAGGACAGAATAGTAAGAATGTTCTTATACATATGCCATAATCTTGATTGAAGATATTTGTACTGTGATCAGAAGAAATTTAGAAAATTGTGAAATTGAAAATAAAATGCAAATATTTTAAAGAAATAATTGATAAGAAAATATTTTGCGAAAGAATACTGAACACTATATAAAGAATATATTGATTTGTTTTGTGGTTTTATATTGAAATGGAATACTTTTTCACAGTCTCTTATTGAGAAACTGTACTGCAAAGACGGCAAATCACAGGTATTCTCAAATCCCTCTAAATTCCAACAGCCAACTAAGATTAGGAACAGAATTGTTTCTATCAAATATCTGTGAAATGTGGTCTGGTGGAAGAACCGTAACACCAAATCAACAGTGTTCTTCCTTCAGTCCCTGAGATTTACCACTAACCAGTATGAAATAATGTGTAAAAACAATTTGCGTACAAGTGCAAGCTTAGGGCCAAACTGAGACACACTGATTGAAATAGAAGTATTGTACAGTTATATGGATTACATATGGCGGTTTTACCACCACTGACAACAGGCGGCAGTTACTATGAAATAATGTGTAAAAAAATTTGTGTACAAGTGCACGATTAGCGGCAAACTGAGGCGCACTGAGTAAAATAGAAGTATTGGACAGTTATATGGATTACATATGGCGGTTTTACCACCACTGACAACAGGCGGCAGTTACTATGAAATAATTTGTAAAACAATTTGCGTACAAGTGCACGATTAGTGGCAAACTGAGATGCACTGAGTGAAATAGAAGTATTGAACAGTTATATGGATTACATATAGCAGTTTTGCCACCACTGACAACAGGCGGCAGTTACTATGAAATAATGTGTAAAACAATTTGCGTACAAGTGCATGATTAGAGGCAAACTGAGACGCGCGAGTGAAATAGAAGTATTGAACTGGGACACACAGACACCAATAGAAATGAAAACACAAAAGGGACAATTTCACCTCAGGTGGGAGGTCTGCTGGCCGCAAAGTGTTAAAAAATGCTATTTCCATGTTAGTTCAGGACAGGAAAGAGTAGGCTGCACGATATACACCCTCCTTTCTTTCTTTGGAGATCTTATACATATTTCCTTTAATTATAAATGATCAACGTTTTCAATACATTGAATTAGTTTTGATACAACTTTGATATTTATCTTTATTAATGAATTAATCTTATAGACAACTCTTTTTTATAAGTATACTGTTGTAACAGTAGTCCTAGAGCACATTTTGCCCCATTACAATAAGTTCTCGCTTCACTGCGCCTCCTCAGACTCAGGTAGACCACATTGAACTAGGTCTAACTGTCGGAGCTGTAATGCGCCTCACTTTGCTGTCCCCGGGGCTTTGTTTAAAGCCAACCAAGTTCTTATGTGTTGTGCCTCTAAAGTAGTTTCACAACACCACCAGGTGAGCACCTTATCATTATTTTATTCGATTTTAAATATCAGACGTACTTTCATTGAAGAGCGCCATCTCCTCTTTTTCTTTATTTCATATCATCCTTCATGTTAGGTGCATTACAAAGTGGCGAAACTTGCGCCAAACATCGCATTTGAGCGTCTGACAGCGGAGTCGGCGCAGTGAGGCGCAGAATACGCCTGAAAACACGCGGAAAGCCTGATCATACATGTCGCCATATATGTTTCACATTCTGATGAAACATACAGAAAATGGGACATTACTTACTCAAAAAACACTCCAGTTCTTAGGGGCTTGTTCACAGCTCAATGGCTGAACTAACATGAACCCAGTAGCTAGCAACTCTGCCATTTATGCTGACTGGGAAAAAGATCAAAAGTGCAGCTAATTGCTTGAGCAAGATGAAAAACTGCACACCAACTTAACACCTATTCACACCAGCATGCAAAAAAGCCGCAGTATAATGCATGGGGAGATTGCACAGATGCAAAGTAACCAATAAAACAACCACTCATACAACCTCAGGGCATGAGGGAGGTGGTTGCCGGTACTACAATTGCATATAATAAGGCGATACAAAAGTGTGCCATAAATATAGATACGTGTGGTACACCATACTGGCCTACAACCTATTAGTGACACCCATAATATTAGACCAGGCGGGCTGCCCAGCATTTTCTAAGTGTCCAACACAACACAGGCACACTCTGCTCCCCAGCACTGTTGGGCAAATATAAAAGGACATACTGGAAAAATATAAAAAATATTAAATATGAGGTATTAGTTGGTAATGGGGCCCCAATACACAAGCTCACAAGCCTCTTCACGGCTCCTCATGTCTTGTGAGTCCCTACACTAACAATTTTACAGAAAAAACATACAGAAAATGGGACATTACTTACTCAAAAAACACTCCAGTTCTTAGGGGCTTGTTCACAACTCAATGGCTGAACTAACATGAACCCAGTAGCTAGCAACTCTGTCATTTATGCTAACTGGGAAAAAGATCACAGGTGCAGCTAATTGCTTGAGCAAGATGAAAAACTGCACACCAACTTAAAGGGGTTTTATCATTACAAAGATAATGTCTCAAATTATGGGGACAGTAAAAATAAGCACTTTTGTAATTGGGTTGCGTTACCTCAGTCACTTGGTTTAGTAGATATGAGCTTCTCTGTAAATCTGTGTTCTATTTCTGCTGTTGCTGGTCGGAACGCCCCCTGGTCATTTCCCGTTCCCTAGACACGCCCCCTGCACTGTGATTGGCTGGCTGACATTTCATTCAGCCTGTTGGAATACGCCCCTAGACAGGAAACGCCCCGGCCACGCCCCATGCGCTGTGATTGGCTGCCTGTACACTCTGTGTTTACTCCCCTCTGAGCTGTTAAAATAGATCATGAAACCAAGGTCTGCTGGCTCTATATACATCTGAAATGAGATTCAACACAGCATAGAGGCAACATGGGCCCCCCATGCTATTAAAGAAAAATACCCAGGTGCAGCTGATTGGTGGTAATCCATATCTCTCCACAGCTTTCTGTCCACCTAGTGGAGAGATATATGGATTACCACCAATCAGCTGCACCAGGGTCTTTTTCTTTAATAGCATGGGGGCCCATGATGCCTCTATGCTGTGTTCAATCTCATTTCAGCTTTACTAGCAGTGATTATGGCCATGTTTCTGTTTTTCTTTTGAGTTTACATTTTTTTCCCCCTTTTTCTGTATATTTTGTGATTTTAAGGGAGCGTAGGGACCTGCAATAAATGAGGAGCCGTGAAGGAGGCTTGCAGGCTTACAATATAGTGGCCATTATGTTAACCAATACCTCATATTTGATATTTTTCCAGTATGTGAAATATTTTTTTTTCCCAACAGTACTGGGTATTGGATGCAAGTAGAATACCAGCAGCCGCCCCCCCTCATGCATAAAAGGTGTGCGAGCGGCTGTCTTACCAGTATTTGTGCATCTGTTTAGTCTCCCAACGTATGGTACTGTGCGTTTGGCTTTTTTGCATGCTATGTGAATAGATTGTCAATTATGGTGCAGCTCTCTGTCCACCTAGTGGAGAGATATATGGATTACCACCAATCAGCTGCACCTGGGTATTTTTATTTAATAGCATGGGGCCCATGTTGCCTCTATGCTGTGTTCAATCTCATTTCAGCTTTACTAGCAGTGAGTATTGCCATGTTTCTGTTTTTTCTTTTGAGTTTAAAATTTTTTCCCGCCTTTTTCTGTATATTTTGTGATTTTAAGGGAGTGTAGGGACCTGCAATAAATGAGGAGCCGTGAAGGAGGCTTGCAGGCTTACAATATAGTGGACAGTATGTTAACCAATACCTCATATTTGATATTTTTCCAGTATGTGAAAATAGTTTTTTTGCCCAACAGTACTGGCGATTGGATGCAAGTAGAATACCAGCAGCCGCCCCCCTCATGCATGAAAGGTGTGCGAGCGGCTGTCTTACCAGTATTTGTGCATCTGTTTAGTCTCCCAACGTATGGTACTGTGGCGTTTTGGCTTTTTTGCATGCTATGTGAATAGATGTCAATTTATGGTGCAGCTTTCTGTCCACCTAGTGGAGAGATATATGGATTACCACCAATCAGCTGCGCCTGGGTATTTTTCTTTAATAGCATGGGGGCCCATGTTGCCTCTATGCTGTGTTCAATCTCATTTCAGCTTTACTAGCAGTGAGTATGGCCATTATTATTATTTATTTTAGAGCGCCATTAATCCCAGGGCGCTGTACATTTAAGGGGAATTACATACATAACAAATATTGAACAAATACAATGGTGACCAAAAATGACTAGTAACTGAAACAGAGAGGAAAGAGGACCCTTCCCGCGAGGGCTTACAATCTACAAGGAAGAAGGGGAGAGACAGAAGGTGTGGGGCAGACATGCTTGCGGGCCGGTGTAGTGGTGGTGGGGTTAATGTGGGTTGTAGGCTATGCTGAACGATGGGTTTTCAGGTTGCTTTTGAAACTGGTGAAAGTTCGGGAGAGTCTGATGTTTTGGGTTAATGAGTTCCAGAGTGTGGGTGAAGCACGGGAGAAGTCTTGGAGACGGTTATGTGAGGAGCTGATGAGAGGGGAGCAGAGGAGAAGGTCCTGTGAGGAGCGGAGATTGCGTGAGGGGAGGTATCTGGAAATTAGGGCAGAGATGTATAGGGGAGAGGTTTGGAGAGCCTGAGTTAGGTATATTTGAATGAATTCGTTGGGGAATGGGCAGCCAGGAAGGATTGGCAGAGGGGAGAGGGAGAGGATAGCGAGGAGAGAGGTGAATCAGACGGGCAGCAGAGTTTAGGATGGATTGGAGGGAGCGAGGGTGCTAACTGGAGGCCACAGAGAAGGATGTTGCAGTAGTCAAGGCGGGAGATGACGAGGGCGTGGACTAGCATTTTAGTAGTGTCAGAGTTGAGGAATGGGCAGATGCGTGAAATATTTTTCAGGTGGAGGCGGCAGGCAGAGGTGAGGGCTTGGATGTGTGGTTTGAAGGATAAAGAGAAGTCAAAGGTTATCCCAAGGCAGCGGACTTGTGGAGCTGGTGAGAGGGTGTGGCCATTAACAGTGATAGAGAGATCGGGTGGAGGGGTAGAGAGGGACGGTGGAAAGATGATGAATTCTGTTTTATCTACATTTAGTTTTAAGCGACGGGAGGAGAAGAAGGAGGAAATGGATGATAGGCATTTTGGGATCCGGGAGAGAAGGCCATGTTTCTGTTTTTCTCTATATACTGTACATCTCCCAGCTCTAGGGTGATGATCTGGGCAATGACTGCCTGTTTAAAGGGCTTTTGCCAAGAGGTTGATTCACCTCCTCACATGTCCAGTCCTTAAGCTGCTACTTTGAAAAGAGGGCGTTCTGTTCCTCAGATCGAAAGCAAGCCCCGCTTCCTTCATGACGTCATAACCTGTAGTGTATAACAAAAGAAATCAACACTGTGTCTACATAGGATGCTTGTATAGTGCAGTGCTAAGCTGATCCACTCTGCAAGACAGAGGTTAGGAGTTCAAGCCCCATCAGTAATTTTTTTTTCTTTTATAAATTGTACACATATGTAAAGATATGAAAATATATGTGTAGACATCTATAATTTTATTCATATACACACACAAAGCTCCCCTGTATAGTGTTCTATCCTCGCAGTCACACCAGGAACGTCCAACATATGTGATATAATGCATATACTCTGTTGGATGAGACATGATATAGGTGAGCTATGTATGTGTATATATATATATATATATATATATATATATATATATATATATCATTATAGAGATTGACATATATATTTTAGGTCTCTCTACATATGTGTAGAATTTAGGGGGGGGGGGGAATACTCTGTGAGGGACTAGAACTCCAAACCCCTTCATTGTAAAAGCAATACTCTACCACTCCTCTACCACTGCACCACCAGACCAAGTTAGTTACAAGCTGAGCAGGGTCTTCTCTCACAGCAAATTGCTTCTCCCCCCATTGTTTTCACTCACATGTCACTGACAGCAAGCAGAGATCTTTACTTGAAGCTGACATTTGTCCTTGTAGTTGAGTAAAGATCTCTGCCTGTTGTCAGTACAATTTGGATGAACATCACTAGAACAGAAGTTAAAGCTGCTGGCTTTCAGTGTAATATGTGTGTAAACTAAGACATATGACAGGTGCTTGCTGGAGTTTGGAGCCTCAAGGCTGCAGACATAAGCATGCAGGAGGCTACAGAGCTGTTATATCCAGACAACCTTCGGCATCCCCTGCTTCAAACAAAATGATGATGTCACAGTTCTTCAATGAGGGGAGACACACCTCCTGGGAGGGGAGAGATGCCTACTGAGAGGAGAGACACGCCCCTGGATTTCAAACGCAATCTGAGAAAATTAGCTGAACAGCCCGAACAGCTCAAACGATAAAACTCCTTTAACACCTATTCACACCAGCATGCAGAAAAGCTGCAGTATAATGCATGGGGAGATTGCAAAGATGCAAAGTAACCAATAAAACAACCACTCATACAACCTCAGGGCATTAGGGAGGTGGTTGCCGGTACTACAATTGCATATAATAAGGCGATACAAAAGTGTGCCATAAATATAGATACGTGTGGTACACCATGCTGGCTTACAACCTATTAGTGACACCCATACTATTAGACCAAGCGGGCTGCCCAGCATTTTCTAAGTGTCCAACACAACACAGGCACACTCTGCTCCCCACCTGTGATCTTTTTCCCAGCCAGCATAAATGGCAGAGTTGCTAGCTACTGGGTTCATGTTAGTTCAGCCACTGAGCTGTGAACAAGCCCCTAAGAACGGGAGTGTTTCACATTCTGATGAGAATAATTTATATTTTGACAATAATGTATAGAATATCACCTTACCAATTTTTCTGGAAGAGAGTTTGAAACTGTCTTGACCACCGTCAAAAGATGGTGGTCATTGCAGGGATTTTACTGCTCCCAGCACTGCAGTTGTGCTAGGAACAGAGCTATAGTTAACAGCTCCATTTCTACAGCAGTCTCTTTAACCATCTAATCAAAGGGCATTCCCCTGCTTCATCAGATGATCAGGACTTCCAGTGACCCAATGGAGCCCGGTGAACATCTGCACAGTCAGCCCAGGAGACCTAGAGTATCCCCAGGGCTGTCTGTATAGGAAGTCTGCAGTCAGGGCACACTGTGTGCTGTCCTGACTTCTGCCTGTGTCAAACTGACACAGATTGTAATGTATTAGCATAATGTTAATGAACTTTGCTGCTTGTTAAAGATTAATTAAGAAACATAAATTAATTTTAAAGTATGGATGCTGTGATATCATGGTTAGAGATGGGCGAATTGATTCTAACGAAGTGGAATTTGTTTAGAATTTCAGGAAAACTTTGGTTCTGAACAAAGTCGAAGTTTGGGGTACTTCGGGTGAATGAAGTGTGCTTTTGATTGATAAAATGGCTGCGAACACATGGCGTTACATGGGGCAAAGCACTATGGGTGCAAGAAGGGCATAGCCGCATGACATGTGCAGAGATGAAGCCAATCAGAGACCGGCGGGATTCTGTGACGTCACCGCACTATATAAGTCCGGGCGCGACGCTGGGAGCTCACACTCCTCTCACTGTACTGATTAGGGAAGGTGCTGCCGCGGCTGATTGTGATAGCTCTTACTGAAGAACTGATTTTTATACAGCGATTTTTGTGGGGTGTCTCAGCTTGTCTCAGAGACTGCTTCTCTTAATGTTCTATTTCTGATTTTTTGGGGTATTGGATCTGAAGTCCAGTGTGCGTCCACTGCAGCTGCATATACATTTTAATGATATCTGCTCACAGCACATTGAATATCCAAGGGGGATCTAAGCCAGTTCCTGTTGTATTCATTTAAAGAAACAGCGTTTTTACAATACAAATACCACTTCATTTTTGGCTGCTCAATTCTTTTGCGCAATTTACATCCAGGGGTTAATTAAGCGTTATTCTGCTGTGGTGACTCCAAGAAACCGTCTTTTTCACCGCCAAAAATTACAATTTTCCTGTACCATAATTCACAAGCGAAGGTTAATTACAATTTTTTCTCTTGTTGTGTAGCGTAGAAAACACGCAATTGTAACACGCTACAAAGCTAGTAGTTTGTGGCTGCTCAATTCTTTTGCACAATTTACATCCAGGGGTTAATTAAGCGTTGTTTTTCTGCTGTGGTGACAAAAATAAACCGTCTTTTTCACCGCCAAAAATTACAATTTTCCTGTACCATAATTCACAAGCGAAGGTTAATTACAATTTTTTCTCTTGTTGTGTAGCGTAGAAAACACGCAATTGTAACACGCTACAAAGCTAGTAGTTTGTGGCTGCTCAATTCTTTTGCGCAATTTACATCCAGGGGTTAATTAAGCGTTGTTCTGCAGTTGTACTCAGTAAAAGAAACTTTGTTTTTTCACCGCCACAGAAGAAATTCTGTAGCATAATTCATATCCGAAGGTTAATTAAGCCTGTTTGTGCTTTTATATTCAGTAAAATACACAGAGTTTTTAAACGGCACATACAAGTCAATTTTTCCTGCCCATTTGTGGAGCGCAATTTATATCCAAGGGTTACCAAGCTTCATTTGGAGTCAAATACAGGGTGTGTATTTATCATATACAGATATCTTCATCAAACAGTGTCTGTACATTTTAGAACAAACAGTATGTCAGAAAGAGAGGTGGCAGGCTCTTCACCTGCGAGTGGCAGAGGCACAAACATTCCAGGCCCAGGTCGCAGCACAGCAAGGGGACGTCGCAGCAGGGGTCACTCGGTGAGGCCACTAATGCCTCTGTCATCTAGCGGCCGTGTGCTGACTAGCAACCCAAGGGTTCTTGATTGGTTGACTAGGTCATCCACTTCCTCCCAGATGACATCTGACAACCCCAGCCAAGAGTCGGTGGGAACGTCAGACACAACCCTTAGTTGGCATGGCCCGGGAGCGGGTCAGCGGCCCTCACCTGTCCTCAGCCCGCCTCTGTCCCATCCGGTTCCCTCAGCCAGAGATCTACTATGTGGTCTGGGCTCAGCGCCACTGTATAGCGAGGATGAACAATTTGAGGAGGGCAGTCAGCAGCTACTTGGCAGCGAGGAAACAGGGCCAATATCCCCTGCTTCTTGCAGTAGGCGGCAAAGTATAGATGTTGAGAGTGGCATGGGAGGTCATGTTGTGAGGGGTCAGCCTCTGCATACGAAGGAAGACCGGTGATGAGGACAGCAGAGACGATGAAACAAAAATAGATGATGATGTAGCCGACCGCACTTGGGAGCAGGGTGAGGCAAGGGCTTCATCATCGTCAGGAGAAGAGGGCGTCAGCTTGCGCATCAGGCAGAGGCGCAGCCAGCAAGCGGATCGTGTGGCCATGAGTCAGTAGGATAGCAGCAGTGTGAGGTCGGGAGCCAAGCGGCCACGGGGTTAAAAACCCGCTTCGCAGGTCCAAGAAAGTAGCGGCACAGGGGCTCAGCGAGGCAGCTGCAGCAGTAGTCACTCAGTGCGGAGCGTTGGCGGTAAAATCCGATACTCGGCGGTGTGGCAGTTCTTTGCTAAGACACCGGAGGAGCCGAATATGGGTATATGTAGAATCTGTAGGCAGAAAGTGAAGCGTGGCCAGGGAGCTAACGTTGGCACCACGGCCCTGCGTCAACACATGCATCGTCACCATCCGGTGGCCTGGGTGAAACGTGGCTCAGATGTGGTGGTCCATCCTGCTGCCGCAGCAACAGCTGCAGCAGCAGCGCCCAGTGGCACACATGCCATTGCAGCCAGTCAAGGCTCCACCACCTCTACAGAAGGGAGCTGTTTCTCTTTGACATCATCTCCCGGTCCAGATGCTCCTGCTCCTCGCTACTCATGGCGCCAGCAGTCGTTCAGCGTGGCGATTACAAAGAGACAACAGTATGCATCCAACCATCCTAAGGTGCAGAAGCTGACCGTACTCCTGTCCAAGTTGTTGGTGCTGCAGTCCCTCCCTTTCCAAATGGTGGACTCTGCACCGTTCAGAGAACTAATGGCTTGTGCCAAGCCGAGATGGAGAGTTCCAAGCCGTAATTTCTTTTCCAAAAAGGCAGTACCAGCACTTCATAAATATTTAGAACAGAAGGTGGGCCAGTCCTTGAGCCTATCGGTTTGTTCCAAGGTGCACGACAGCGTGGACGTCTGGAGCTGTAACTACGGTCAGGGCCAGTACATGTCCTTTACGGCCCACTGGGTGAATGTGCTTCCGGCCCAGGCACACCAACAACTTGGACAGGAGACGCCGCTTTCTCCTCCACGTTTTCAAACTGCGGCTCCTGCGCCAATGTCCGCCTCCTCCTCCTCCACCACCACCACCATCTCAGCCTCCACAAGTACTGCTCCATCATACCACATGTGTAGGGCACAGCGGTGTCACGCAGTTCTACACCTGGCTTGCCTCGGCGAAGTCACACAGGGGAGGAACTGCTCCGCGTCATGCAGCAAGAAATCAATGTGTGGCTTTCTCCGCGCCAACTGCAAATCGGAACCATGGTGATGGACAATGGGGTAACATGGTGTCCGCGCGGCACCGAGGAGGGATGGTCCATGCGCCCTGCATGGCGCACGTGTTCAATCTGTTTATGAAAAGGTTCCTGAAGTCTTCCACCGATCTTCAGAAGATTCTGAAAATGGCCAGGAAACTGTACATGCACTTCATCCATTCCTACAAAGCTAGGAACACCTCCTCGAGTTGCAGCGGCAGAACGGCCTTCCCCAACACACTCTGATATGCGATGATTCCACCCGTTAGAATTCCAGCCTGCACATGTTGGACCGACTGTATGAACAGAGAAAGGCCATTAACGATTTTTTTGATGATCCAGGCGGACCGGAGTACTCCCCTGTGTAACTTTGATGTCAGCCAGTGGCAGCTCATGTGTGACACCTGCCGTTTGTTGGGCCATTGAGGAGGCCACATTATTTTTCATTCACCAGGACTACGGGATGAATAACGTCATTCCACTGCTTCATGTCCTGGAACAGATCCCTGAAAAATCTGTCGGGGCAGGGCGGGAGACGTGGCGAATACATCTCGGGGAAACATGAGCCCGGGTGGGGACTGAAATGGAGGAGGAGAGGAGAACATTGGAGCAGAAGCATTGTCTGGTGAAAGGGATGGATTTTCTACCCAGGTGACAAGAGAGGAGGAGCAGGAGCAGCTGGAGGAGGTAGAGGGAGATGAGGAAAATGAGGCAGATGACCCGCAAGCCCCCCGTGGCAGTATACAGTGGATTGGAGGCAGGGACCCCCTCGGAGTCACTTGTGCAGATGGCCCGCAGCATGCTGATTTGACGGGCTAGTGACAGCCGAATAGTCAGCATCCGGCAGAGGGATGACTTCTGGCTCTCCACCCTATTGGACCCTCGCTACCAGTCCAAAATCGGAGCCTTTTTCCCCAGCTATTGAGGGGGAGGACAAACTCAAAACTATAGGGAATCCTCCGTATTCAGTTGGCCGCTGCCTATGTGCGGCATCGTCCCCTCTGACAGGTCTTACCGGGGGGTCTTCAGCGCTCATGTACTACAGCTGCGGCTGCTGGGGGAAGGTGGGGGGGAGGAGCAGTACCAGCTCCATCAGCAGCAACCTAAGTCTGGAGTCACTGGTGAGCAGCTTCCTTAAACCGGGCCTAGTGGGAAGGCAGTCCGCCAGCAGCAGCATCCCTGGAGCAGAATCTGAACCAACAGTGGGGCCTATTTGACAGCCCTTTGCCACCCCATTTTAAAGATTCCTGGACTACTGGGCAGCCAAAACCCAAAATGTGTTGGCCGCAACTTGCCGAGTTTGCAGTGGAGAAGCTATCCTGCCCGGCCATTAGTGTGGCAACAGGCGGGTTTTTCAGTCGGCGGGGGCCATCGTTAAACCAAGGAGAACCCGCTTGTCCACGGGAAATGTGGAACGACTGACCTTTGTCAAGATAATAAAGGCGTTGGATCGCCAGGATTTCCACACACCAATGCCTTAGGCGTCAGACTGCATCAGCCATGACGCCTTACCCAAACTGTGAGAAATGTGTCTGGGTTCAAACTACCTGTCTCAGCCACTAATCTGATGCCGCCACCCGCCTGATGCCACACATCTGCTGACAATTTCTCCATCTGCCACCAACCATCTTTACCAGGGACTGGTATTGCCACCCACCTCCACACTCTGTCATTGTGCCACTGTCTGACCTCATGCTGCTGCCACCGTCACCTCCACTCTCGGTCATTGTGCCAATCTGTGGCCTACTACAGTTTTTGCCACCCCCAGAATGTCATTGTGCCAGTGTCTGACCTCATGCTGCTGCTGTGGCTGCTGCCGTGACCTAGACACTTTGTCATTGTGCCACTGTCTGACCTCATGCTGCTGCTGTGGCTGATGCCGTGACCAACACACTCTGTCGTTGTGCCACTGTCTGACCTCATGCTGCTGCTGTGGCTGCTGCTGTGGCTGCTGCCTTGACCTACACACTGTGTCCTTGTCCCACTCTGTGGCCTATTCCTGTTTTTGCCCCTCCAGAAAAGTCATTGTGCCACTGTCTGACCTCATGCTGCTGCGTGGCTGCTGCCGTGACCTAGACACTGTGTCATTGTGCCACTTTTCTTACCTCATGATTCTGCTGTGGCTGATGCCGTGACCTACACACTCTGTCATTGTGCCACGTCTGATCTCATGCTGCTGCTGTGGCTGCTGCCGTACCTACACACTGTGTCATTGTGCCACTGACCTCATGCTGCTGCTGTGGCTGCTGCCGTGACCTACACACTCTGTCATTGTGCCACTCTGTGGCCTATTCCTGTTTTTACCACCTCCAGAATGTAATTGTGCCACTGTCTGACCTCATGCTGCTGCTGTGGGGTGCTGCCGTGACCTACACCAACTGTGTCATTGTCCCACTCTGTGGCCTATTCCTGTTTTTGCCGCCTCCAGAATGTCCTTGTGCCATGTCTGACCTCATGCTGCTGCTGTGGCTGCTGCCGTGACCTCCACACTGTGTCATTGTCCCACTCTGTGGCCTACTCCTGTTTTTGCCACCTCCCGAATGTCCCTTGTGCCACTGTTCTGAAACCCCATGCTGCTGCTGTGGCTGCTGCCGTGACCTACACACTGTCATTGTGCCACTGTCTGACCTCAGGCTGCTGCTGTGGCTGATGCCGTGACCTACACACTGTGTCATTGTCTCACTCTGTGGCCACTCCTGTTTTTGCACCTCCAGAATGTCATTATGCCACTGTCTGACCTCATGCTGGGTGCTGTGGCTGCTGCCGTGACCTCCACACTGTGTCATTGTCCCACTCTGTAGCCTACTCCTGTTTTTGCCACCTCCAGAATGTCATTGTGCCACTGTCTGACCTCATGACCTACTGCCGTGCCGTGGCTGCTTCCGTGACCTACACACTGTCATTGTGCCACTGTCTGACCTCATGCTGCTGCTGTGGCTGATGCCGTGACCTACACACTATGTCATTGTGCCACTGTCTGACCTCATGCGCTGCGGTGCTGCTGCCGTGACCTACAACACTGTGTCATTGTCCCACCTGTGGCCTATTTCCCTGTTTTTTTTCCACCTCCAGAATGTCATTGTGCCACTGTCTGACCTCATGCTTCTGCTGTTTGGGTGATGCCGTGACCTACACACTCTGTTCAATTGGGGCCACTGTCTGATCTCCAATGCGCTGCTGTGGCTGGGGGTGCCGTGACCTACACACTGTGTCATTGTGCCACTGTCTGACCTCATACTGCTGCCGTGGCTGCTGCCGTGACCTACACACTCTGTCATTGTGCCACTCAGTGGCCTATTCCCGTTTTTTTACCACCTCCAGAATTGTAATTGTGCCCTGTCTGACCTCTGCTGCTGCTGTGGCTGCTGCCGTGACCTACACACTGTTCATTGTCCCACTTCTGTGCCTATTCCTGTTTTTTGCCACCTCCAGAATGTCCATGTGCCACTGTCTCACCTCATGCGGCTGGTGTGGGGTGCTGCCGTGACCTCACACGTGTCATTGTCCCACTCGTGGCCTACTCGTTTTTGCCACCTCCAGAATGTCATTGTGCCACTGTCTGACCCCCATGCTGCTGCTGTGGCTGTGCCGTACCTAACACTGTCATTGTGCCACTGTCTGACCTCAGGCTGCTGCTGGGCTGATGCCGTGACCTACACACGTGTCATTGTCCCCACTCTGTGGCCTACTCCTGTTTTTGCCACCTCCAGAATGTCATTATCCACTGCCTGACCTCCCGCTGCTGCGGTGGCGGCTGCCGTGACCCCCCCACGGTGTCATTGTCCCACCCGGTAGCCTACTCCTGTTTTTGCCACCTCCAGAATGTCATTGTGCCACTGTCTGACCTCATGACCTACTGCCGTGCCTGCTGCTTCCGTGACCTACACAAATGTCATGTGCATCTGTCCGACCTCATGCTGCTGCTGTGCCCTTTATGCCTGACCTACAACTTGTCATTTGTGGGCCACTGTCTGACCTCATGCCTGCTGCTGTGGCTGCTGCCTGACCTACACACTGTTCATTGTCCCACTCTTTTGGCCTATTCTGTTTTTGCCACTCCGAATGTCCATTAGTCCCCCCTGCTGACCTCATGCTGTGCTTGTGCTGCTGCCGGACCTCCACACTGTGTCATTGGGCCACTGTAGCCTACTCTGTTTTTGCCACCTCCAAGATGTCATTGTGCCATGTCTGACCTCATGACCTACTGCCGTGCCGTGGCTGCGCCGTGACCTACACACGTCATTGTGCCACTGTCTGACCTCATGGTGCTGTGGCTGAGCTGTGACCCTACACACTATGGGCATTGTGCCACTGTCTGACCTCAGCTGCTGCTGTGGTGTTCCGTGACCACTACCTGTATTGTGCCACTGTCTGACCCCCATACTGCGCTGGGCTGCTGCCGTGACTACACACTGTCATTGGTGCCATTTTTACCTCATGCTCTGCTGTGGCTGATCCGTGACTACACACTCTGTCATTGTGCCACTGTCTGACCTCATGCTGCTGCTGTTTCTGCTGCCGGACTAAACAAATGGGGTCATTTGTGCCACGTCCCTGACCTCATTTCTTGGCTGCTGTGCCTGCTTGCCGTGACATACACACGTATTGTGCCAAAAGTCTGACCTCATACTGCTGCTGTGGCTGAGCCGTACCTACATATCGTCATTTGCCACTGTCTGACCTCATGCTGCTGCTGTGGCTGCTGCCGTCAACCCAAGTGTTTTTATTGTGCCCTTTTGTGGGCCCACTCCCGTTTTTGCCACCTTAAAATGTCTTTTCCACTCTAGACCTCTTCTGCTGTGGCTTCCCCCGTCCCCCTTACATCTGCACGATGTTGCCACCTGACCCTCAGCTTTTTTTTTTCCACTTTCCTGCCAGACTTTTTCAGGGACATTCCCCCCCCTTTAGCTTTTTTGGGCAGTTTTGCCCCCCTTAATGCCCCGGGAATTTTAGGGGAAACGATTCAAAAACGGGGGGCCCAGTCATCTGCGTGTCATACTAAAACACAAAATTGTATGAAGACCCAAACCCAAAGGGCCCCCCCGCATATTTAAGCATGGCACAACGTTCTACAGCACCCTGCAGGCTCTGTGCAGCCTGGAAATAGCTGTTTTTTAACATGATTCGTCCCAAAGTAATTAGGAACGAAGTTATTTTTTGCCGAGAAATTCGGCGAAGTGAACGTACCGAATTTCGGGAAATTCGCCCATCTCTAATCATGGTGTATTATCCTTGAAATTAATCTTTGCCATAAGGCCCCATTCACATCACATTTTTGCTGTCCATTTGTGATATGTATTGGAATGCTGTAAAAATTTGTCCTGAGGGATTCTGAGGCAGGGTGGTGATAAGCCAGTTGAATTCTACTTTTGCTCTATTTAGCAAATGTGACCAGTTTCTGCACCAAACACAAAAATATAGTTGACCACATTTTTGTGTCCAGTGCAGAAAATGGACACATTCATTAAGTAGGGAAAATGTAGACTAATTGGGACTACATTTGCCCTAAAAACTTAAATTGGCCTTTTGGCGCCCCACTGCAGTATACATCAGAATAAATTTTCATGGTATATCAACAGATACCACAACAGGCAGTGAAAATGTGATGTGAATGGGGCCTAAAGGTTTTAGAAATAGGGGCAGAACTTTAAACTTCTGGTGTAATCATATTAGGTATATCTGAGATAGAAAATATTTTTAAAATTTTGATTTTGTCCTCCTGTCTTCCAGAATCTCATTGATGAAAATGGTTCTTAAACTGCATGGGCGACAAGTATGATGATCGGCGCGTCGGAGCGCCCATTTTCACGTTATTTTTAGTGTAAACTGCGCCTCATTTATGTCGGCGCCCGAAGTGCGCTCATACATGCGGTGTAAAGTTCCTTGCGCCTCGCCAGTGTGTGAGGGGCAGTGCGGAACTTAGACGCAGAAGGAATGCGCCTAACATGGATTAAGTTTCTAGACAGGCTGGAAATCAGGGAAAAATCATTAAGCATGTTAGTGAATAGCAAAAAGAGTTGTCTTTAAAATTAATGAATGAATAAAGATAAATCTCAAAGTTGTATAAAATCTTTTTCAATGTAGAGAAAAAGTTTATCCTTTAAAATGAAAGCAAATATATTTAAGATCTGAAAAGAAAGAAATATCAGCTAGAAAAGGTTTTAAAAAAAGTGAGAGAATTAAACAAATTTTACATTAAAGAAGCAAATGCTGATGTTGTACAGATGTTAATTACATAAATACGTCCGGATTTCCCATTGGTAGCCATTCTACGCTAATTGTTCCTTATTTTAGGCTGAGTTGGTGATGTATTTACGGACGTAAATACGTCCGTAAATACGTCAAGAACTAAGCCCTGGGAACATAGAAATCCGGCTTTGAGAACCACAGGTCCCAGCAAGACCTGTGCTATCCTTTTATAGCTGATCTTTCTTTCTTTTCAGATCTTAGATATATTTGCTTTCATTATAAAGGATCAACTTTTTCGATACATTGAAAACGATTTTAGTCAACTTTGAGATTTCTCTTTAATCATTCATTTGAAAGACAACTCTTTTTTTATTATTATACTGTTGTAACTGTATTGTATTGCTCCATTACAATCAGTTCTAGCTTCCCTGCGCCTCCTCCGTCTCAGGTAGACCACTTTGAAGTAGATCTGCCTGTATTGCGCCTCACTTTGCTGACCCGCAATCATGCATGCCTCGGATTTTTCGAAAGTGCCGCGTCCCCGCCCCAGAACACCCACAGAGCGCCCACTGCACGCCCCTTCATGTTAGGGGCCTATAAAAGTGGCGAAGGTTGCGCCTAACAGCGCATCCCTGCGTCCGACAGTAGAGTCGACACGGTGAGGCGCAGTAAACGCCTGAAATTAGGCGCAATTCCCGATCATACATGTCGCCCCATGTATAAAATTTTGCCCAGTAAATGTAGAGGATAAGTAATTAAATTAACATTTGTATAATAAAGGATTTAATATTGAAGGGTTATAAGTACAGAACAAAAGAAGAATATACTTTATATTCTAAGGGGTCTCACCATTTTCAATTTCAGGCTACATTTTGTATCACATCTTACTAAAATTCTATTCATTTCATGCAAATTTTAGGTTTATTTAATGTTTTCAAGGTTTTGGAAAGTGATAAAATAAGCAGTTTCCCTGAATGTTTTTTTCTCCATTACTATTTTAATATCCAAATTCTACAAATTTTCATAATTCTATATTAAAATGATTATCAAATGAGTCAGAATTTTTTATTAGAATTTGTGCATTTCTATTGCTGTATGTAGTGTTTCTTCTTTTATGCCTATGTTGAAATAGTTGGAAATAAGGACCACGGGGATATGGCCATAAAGGCTTCTTTAAAAAAAGCTAGACCCCTTTGGTCACCTGATCCATTGGGCACAACACAGAGCTGTTTTCTGTATGTTGAGACACCAAGAACTACTAGCCTTCCTTTCATCATACAGCTGCTATAGAACTGTACACAAGTATAATAAAAAAACATGAAATAAGTGTCTTACTTTAGGTGAAATATTATTTAGAGAATATTTTTCCCATTGAACAAAACCATTAATCAGTTCTTTAAAACTGGCTAAAATGTTTTCATCTTTTTTTCAGTGTAAAATGCACCTGATGTATCGAAGTGGTTTTTGTGTGTTCATAAATGTGTTAGGCGCATTGCGGAACTTAGGCGCATTACTAATGCGCCTAACATGTATTAAGGTTACAGATAGACTGGAAATAAGAGAAAAAACATTAGAATAGCATGTCAGTGAATAGAAACTATGCTACTGATCCTGCTTGGAGGACCACAGGTCCCAGCAATACTTGTGTTATGCTGGCTCTTGCTGTATGTAAAATAAAGGGTGAGAGCAGCAAAAATACATTTCAAATTTAATGTATTAAAAATGTAAAATATAACAATAAGTACATCATCATCAGTAGCTTATGTAATGTAAAATTATTTTAACTTTCTAGGAATTTTAAATATATTTTATAGCAGATATTTCTATATTTTGGAGACATTATTTTTTTTAGATTAATTTTATATGATCACATTTTTCATCAAATTTTAATTAAATTTTATTCAGTACGATATTTATCCTAAATGTCTTTTTATTATTGTACTGGTGTAAGTGGAGAACTATTGCACATTTAGGCTCCCTTAAAAGAATTTCTAAATTCACTTCGACTCCTCCGGCTCAGACAGACCACATTGAACTAGGTCAGCCTGTCGAAGCTGTAATGCGCCTCGCTTTGCCGACAGGCATTCATACATGCGTCGAAGTTTCCGAATCTGGTGAGACCCGCTCCCAGAACGCCCACAGAACGCCCGTTCATGTTAGTCGCATTTGAAAGTGGCGAAGCTTTCGACTAATGCGCCTAACACATAGGGTAGGTGCGTCCGACAGCGGAGCTGGCACAGTGAGGCCCATTATACGCCAGGAATAGTGTGAAAACTCTGATCATACATGTCCTCCAAAGTGGTGTTTCTTGAAGCCTAATCATAATTTTCAGTGTTGCAAATTCAAAAGTGTAACTCTAAGGGTGACATTTGAATGGGGCTGCACAAGTTTTCTGGTGTGCGTTGCGGCCCTATTTTATAGATGCATGAACAGTTGTATTCCCAACCTTGATGCATTCTGCACCAGAAATAACACCTTTGACTGTGCCAAGTTTGCTGAGGCATGTCACAGCAGAATCGTACGATTGCACTAAACTGTTGAACTGTTGAACAAATCCATACCAATTTCAAAGTGGCATGGCTGAGACAAATTTTGCTGTAGAACAGGACACATGTATGAAGTGCTGTGAGACACTTTTATACAAAGTTGTGTCTTCTAAACTCCTGTAAATGTATTTAAAACTGGAGTGGTGGTGCCAGGTTTCATACATGTCACCCTAAACGTTGAGGAGCATCCAACCTTTATTATACTTGACTTTCATACTACTATATCGCTATTCTGAATTCAACATCTCAAAAGTGCCTCACTGCTAAAGTTTATTATTTGCTGCAAAAGATAAGCTCTACAGATAACCCTCTACAGAGCAAGGACAGATGTAATTGCCAACTGAAACATAAAAGATTAATGTTTTAAAGTTTCTTATAGAACTTCAGAATGGTTTAATATATTACTTTATCATCCAGATTTATTATATAAGATGAGAATGGGGGATGATTCTGAATATCTGAAGAGTCATGAGGGCAGACCTAACTTTATCCATCTATGTATATTGGTGATGTTCAAAACTTCAGATACTAGCAATGGGGTTGTTTCTAATCTCAAAAACCTCTATCAAATAGACATTTTTATATCTAACCTTTTGTACCTAAGGGAGTACAGGTGTACTCAAACTTTAATATTTTGTTTTTATCTAAAATATTTAAGCCAGGAAAAAAAGAGCACAACATTTAAAGACAAATGGATGCCTCTGTATTCCAGTGATCAATACTATTTTCACAGAAGAAGTAAAGTGTGTGCTACATTTCATTATGTATGTAGAAATGTATGTAGAAAGTCAAAGATCATTACAAAATGTATTGATAGATTTTGTTTGCGTTATAAACTGAAAAAATATGAATGAAAATATAACTCTAGCCTTTCATGACACTTGACATTTACCAACTGTTTTACTTTCTAACTTCTTCATATTTTTTATTTTTTTTTTGAAGACAGGAAATTAAACTGAAGACAAAATTCTAGTGATCAAAATCAGAGCAGTTTGTTCACACAAACAATATCCACTGAAGACGTTGCTTCACACCACAGAAATGTTTGTCAGTTAGCAACATCTAATTGCATGAGTTGTGAATTTGACTTGTCACCCATATGGCACATAAATCTGATGCACATAATTCTGTATTGAAATGTTATTGAATAATCAGATTAAAGATTGTTTGGAGGAAAATACATGTTGTAACTGTAATTTGCAAATAATTTTCTTATTTCCTGATATACAGAATTTATTTTTTTATAGCCTTCAGTCTGATTTAGATTTCTACTGGCTGATATTGAAAAATATGAAACCAAAACAAATATGTGACTCTGTCTAAACTCTGTCTTTGGGCCACATGTATGAAAACTGTCTTGGTCTAAAACTCACTTTGTTGCTTATAGCAACCAAATGAAAAGGGCTCTCTGATTGCTATGGGCAACAAGGTGAGTTTTAGACAGTTTTCATGTGTTTTAGTTTCAACTATGCCTGATGTTATTCAAGAAATCAAACATTGAACTAGTTAATGACAGAAAAGAACTGGGTCCATCTAAGCATCTCTACCGAAATCAAGGTAAAGACGTGAAGGTAAAGAGGTGAACTAGTCAATAGGTAAATTATTCTGGCTAGGAGAATCTGGAGATTTAAGAATTTAGAATTTTACAGATTAATAGTGAGTTTAATGGGAAATTAGTACATGTCCCCACGGCAGAGGACCAATGCCGGTCGGTTTATCCGACAGGTATTTGTCCGGTTTGTGTGCCGTGCACATGACCGCATGGGGGGCGGCTTTTCTCCACGATGAGCGGAGAAAAGCCCTCCTCCTTCCCATTGAAATGCACATATTCCATCCGAAAACCGGACAGAAGAATGTGCATATGTGCAAGTTCAATCCTTCTAGGGCGGCCGGCGGGCAGAAAAACCACCGGGCGGGAAAATCCGTGCAGTGGGGACTGCTGCACAGATTTTCCATAGAGCCCCAGTGTGCTCGTTTGCGGATTGTTTTTCCAGACGGTCTGCAAAAGCACAAACCATCTGAAAAACCGGCTGACAACCCGTGCCATGGGGACATGCCCTAAAGCAATGGGACTGATGCCTTTGTACATAAAATATCAACTGAAAAATGAAGAACTAACTTTTAACTAAGACTTTCTTTGTTACCCAAAGCAACAATTCAGCACACCTTTGATTTTTTTCAGAAAGGGGAGCTCTATTTGGTTGCTATAGGCAACAAAGCAAGTCTTAGCCTTAGACTGTTTTCATACTTGTGGCCAAAAATGTCCCTACAATTATATTTGGATTACAGTATTTATTACCACAGTTTGTAATCATCAAACTAAAGTAATTACATTCTCATATGCCATATCCACTGGATATATAATAAATACGTGATAGATGTGGGTACTACTTCTGGACTTTCAATTCTCAGGAGAAGAAGGGCATCAGGAATCCTCTTCCTTAATTAATACTGGGCACTTCCCTTAGGGAAGTCAATGGAGAGGTATCTGTGTACAGAAACTTAGAACTTAGAAATAAATGAAAATTACTAGTTTTGGTTGGAGGTGCCTAAGGCTTACTATCGGTGTTGATTGTAGGGCTCCATCTGTGTAGTTGTTTATTAGAGTGCACCCTAAAGATACTGTACATGACTGCACATGCTACAGATGACTGTTGTACTCTGTCTCTTTCTTTCTTTCTGCCTCTCTCTCTCTCTCTCTGCTTGCCATACCCACATGCTCACAGACCCACCAGAGGTTTCCCCTGCACTGTTGTGGCCCAGTCCATGCCTGGGAATTTCAGGGACATACAAACCTCAGGGCTGTTGAAGAAGGCAATCAAATACACAATATCTAAGCATAAACATTTAAAGTGTGCCACGTTCTGTTAAGTAAACTAAATATAGCAAAGTTAATATAAGTTAAATAGTACATTTTTTTGCCATTTGATGTGACAGATGTTTATTGAAAACCTTTAAAATGCAGAAAATGTGTAAATTATTTATTCACTAGATAACGCGTCAGGCTACATTTCTGTGTTCTGTAACCTTTGAAAAATGACAAGAACAGCAGATTATTTGCCAAATACTATTGAAGTCAGTCATTGGAGGACAGTTTATATTGTTCATTTAGTTCTCTGATTCTTGTGACTGTCACCATTATACGTGTGAATTGTTTGCCTGAAAGTAGATTTAAGAATCTTTGAGCAATGGGATTAGGGGATTTACTTCAGAAACATAACTGGGTTTTTGGCAATAATTATGAACAGAAAATGTTATGTGCAATAAAACAAAACTAAACCATATTAACTTAGTCCTATTATTACTTAAACAACCAATTCTTAAAATCTACATACAATACAGTGTGAGGCAAAAGTCCCAGTACAACCTTTCATTTACTAATCTAAAATTATATATCTGAATACATCAGCAAGTAATGAGTGAGGGAGTCTATCTTTTAGACTATGACCAGCACATGCCTACCATCTTGAAAGCCAACATTTTGAACTAAGGGCAAGTTTTTTCAATGGGACTATAGTCATGTAAAATATCAAAAAAGACCAATATTGTCTCAGAAGTCAATTGTTACAATCAGATTTTCAATATCTCTTGTGGTTCAAAATTTATCAACACAGAAAGTTCTCATCCTGGTGCATAACAATTGGATCCAGTGCCCTCAGCTCAGTGTTCAGCACCAGGAACAACACACATAACACGTCAAATAGCTTTTGTTTCAACTTTTTGTGTTGATTGCTTTTGAACCATAATAGATATTGTGAATCTGATTGAGGAAATCAATTTCTGAGACAATGTTGGTCTTGATACATGACCACCTTTCCATTGAAAAACTTTCTCTTGATCTAAAATGGAGGCGTTCAAGATGGCGGCCATGTTACAGACATAGCCTAAAAGATATGCCCCCTAACTTGCTTGGGTACTTAAACAGTTAATTTCCCTTTTGTTTCTAAAACAAAAGGCTGTTATGGGACTTTTGAATTACTATGAACTGTAAGGGCAACAAAATCCCCCCTGATAGCAAATAGATAAGAGAAATAATTACTGATCCCCCTGTCACACCCCCACACAAGTTTCCAGACTATTTATTTATTGACCTGTTGTAAATAACTGCTCTACTTATATTGCATTTTGTTATTTTTAAGGTTTCTAAGTTCCTTTGAAGATCCATGTCTTTTGTGTATAAAAAGTCTGTGAATTTTCAATTTGTTGTTTAAAAACATGTATGAAAAAGAGAGATAGTACTCTTGAAAGCTCACCATCAAATATACTTAGTTAGCCTCTAAAAGGTATCGCCTGATTTCTTCAATCTTCTACTAAAAAATAAAATAATTCAGAAAATGTTCTCGCATTTTGTGAGTTACAGGCACACGCAATATATGAGAGGTGTCTTAAACCCCTTAGCACCCCTGACATTTCTGTACATCATGGTGCCTTGGTACTTAATGCACCGTAACTAGTGTTGAGCAATTACGTTGGCCATCGATATCGGTCGATGGTCGATAGTCGACCATCATCGACAATATATTCGATGGTCGATGGTAGATTATGATCGATGACCATTAAAGTCTATGGGAGAGCAACAACACCTTCATTATTACACCCAAACAGGGCTGGAGAAGCTGGAATTAACATCCACAAAAGTCAAATGGATACGTGCTACATCTTAGGCAACACACGTAGGTTATAAAAGCCACAGAAAAAAAATCACACACCATTCACTATCCCTGTTCTTCACCACAGGGATGATCCTTAAAAACCCGCAACCCCAAATTAAAAGTGCCCCGAAGGCTTATGATTTGAAACCCCCCCATTTTACTTGAACTGGACATTGAAT